>PVKH010036628.1:0-11564 GCA_004027955.1 Chaetophractus vellerosus | reverse complement strand
GAGGCTAGGGAAGCCAGTGAAGATCAGTGCTCAGCCTGCTCCTAGAATGAGTTATGTTCCCTGCCCCAGGGTGACCTGGCAAGCTTCCCAATATCCAGCAGGCTTTTGAGGTTGGGGAGCTGTGGGGCAAACAATTGTGGAAGTCCAGCACAAAGCCAACTCATGGGGAGAAGGGTGAGGGGACAAGGGAGATAAGGAGGGTGGACTGGGGGGAAGACACCAGCAGACTCAGGAAACAGCTCCAGGGAGGAGGGAACTGAGCAAGCAGGCTGCCACACCCACCTGCCCTGGGAGAGGAAATGGGTCAGTGAAGGGGCAGGCTGACAGGCATCTAACAGCCCTGAAGAGTAGAAAGCTTAGAGAGGCAAATGCCAAAATATTAGAAGCCTAACTGGCCTGAGGTAAAAGAGCAGAGGCAGATTTCAAGCCTTCAGAAGTGTTCAGAAGTTTAACCTAAGTGGTGAAGCTTGTGGAGCTCAGTGGTTAGACTCGTGCCACACATATTTTAAAAAAAGGTCCTGGGTTCAATACCCGGTACCTCATTAAAAAGAAATATCTTGATAAGAGGCATGGGGAGAGGCAGAAGTTGAAGAATAAGCAGCCTCAGGACAGAATTTAGACTAAGATTTTTTTAGGTTATTTGATTTTTTATTATTGTTATTTTTTATTTCCTTATTCTTTTCTTTACAATTGGGTACCTTACTTGGGGAGAGCAGGTTTGCAAGGATATTGATTGGTGAGCACTGACAGTCTGAGGAAATTGTGAGTGGCCTGAGAAGGAAGCCTCTTTTTCTGTTTTTGTTTGTTTGTTTGTTTTTGTAGTTGTGGTTGTTGCTTCTTCTCTCCTTTGTTCTCTGTTTTCTCCTTGGTTTACTTGTTTTCTTTCTTTCATTTTCCCCTTTTCTGTTGCATTTCTTGTTGTCCACCTTCTCTTGTTAGGTCTTTCTTCCCTTCTTGTCTCTCTTGTCTTTTATTTTATTCTAACTTTTTTCCTGTTCCTTTCTCTTTTTTGCCACATTTTTTATTCTTAGTCTTTTTTATTTTTTGTGAGTTTTCAGTCTTACTATTAATAGTTGTTTCTTTTTTCTTCATGGTTCCTTTAAGGTTCATTTTCCATCTTGTGGGGTTTTTTTCTTTGATTTTTTTTCTTCCACTTTCTTTCCTATTCTGTGGTCTTAATATTTTCTCAGGGAAACATGGGCAACTACAAGAACACAGACTAAGTGGAACCAAATGTCAAAGAAGAAATTTTACACAAAATAAAACAAAATAATACCCTAAAGTAGAAAGAGAAGCTAACCATCTGAATAAGCCCATGAAGATAAGCAGATGTTTATACATCAGCAAAGAATTACACAGGAAGAAATGGCCCAGTATAATGAACAAACTGAAAATCAGGAAGAAATGCAGAACATGGAACAATTAATTAAGGGTATCCAAACAAATATCATTAATCAACTTAATGAAGAGAAAGAAAAGACAAAGGATATTAAGAAGACACTTGGAGAACATACAGAAGAAACTGTAAACATACAGAAAAAGAAATTGGATCTGATGGCCATGAATGGCACAAAGCAAGAAATTAACAATGTGCTGGAAGCACATAAAAGCATATTTGAACAGGCAAAGAAAAGAACTAGTGGGGTAGAAGATAATATATCTAAAATTGTAGTGATAGTAGATCAGATAGAAAAAAAGATGATAGGAAAACCTCAGCAAAGACTCAGAGAATTAAATGGTAACACAAAATGCACACACATATGCTTTATAGGCATCCCAGAGAGAGAAGAGAAGGGAAAGGAGGCAGAAGGACTGTTGATAGAAATGATGGCTGAAAATTTCCCAACTCTATTGAGGGACAAGGATGTGCATGTCCAGGAAATGCAGTGCACTCCAAACAGTATAAATCATAACAGGCCTATCCTGAGACTATAGTTATCAAAATGTCAAATGTTCACAACAAGGAGAGAACACTGAAAGCAGCAAAAGAAAAATGATCCATCACATACAAGGGAATAGAAAATATTAAGCACTGATTTCTCATCTGAAACCAAGTAAGCAAGAAGGCAGTGATATGATATAGTTAAGGTGCTAAAAGAAAAAAACATCTAGCCAAGAATTCTCTATCCAGGAAAACTGTCATTCAAAAATGAGGGAGCATTCAAAATATTCACAGATAAACAGAAATTAAGAAAGTTTGTCAAGAAGAAACCTGCCCTTCAAAGAATATTAAAGGGAGTCTTTCAGGTTGAAAGGAAAAAGCAGGAGAGAGAAGGTTGGAGAAGAGTGTAGAAAGGATGATTAGTAGTAAGAATAACTAAAAAGATAAAAAGAGAAAAAAATTTTAATGACATATGTATTATTCAGCCACAGTGATGCCTTTTGTAATATACCAACAATTGGTCAGTCTTTATAAAGGGTATTTATTTGGGGTAGAAGCTTACAGTTACCAGGCCACAAAGCATAAAGTTCTTCCCTCACCAAAGTCCACATGTTGGAGCAAGACAGCTGCCGCCGTCTCCAGGGTTCAGGCTTCTGGGTTCCTCTGTTCCCGGGGCTGCATTTCTCTCTGGGCTTAGCTTCTGTTTCCTCCACAAGTTCAGCTGTAGACCATGAGGCTCTCTATGCTTTTGCGTCTCTCCACAAGGCCAGCTGTAGATTATCGGGGGAACGGCTCACTTGTTTTCTCCTGGAGCACTTCTCTCCAACATCAGAACTGCTTCTCAAATCTGCTTCTCCAAATCTCTGCAACTCAAATCTGCTGCCTAGCCTTTATACTTGAGACCACACCCACTGAGGGGTGGGGCCTAACACCCTCCTGATGTGGCCCAGTTAATGCCCTTATCATAAACCAATCATGCCCAGATGAACAGATGAGTTTACAAGCATAATCCAATTTATATTTTTGGAATTCATAATTACATAAAACTGCCAATCCATTACAACATATATAAACCCAAAGAAACAATTGCTAATGTAAGTACTGCCATGACAGTAGTGACATTGAATGTTAATGAATTAAACTCTCCAATCAAAAGACACAGATTGGCAGAATGGATAGGAAATATGACCCATCTATTTGTTGTCTACAAGAAACTCACCTTAGACTCAGGGACACAAGGAGGTTGCAAGTGAATGGTTGTAAAATGATTTTACATGCAAAAAATCACCAAAAAAGGGTGGGAGGAGCTATACCAATATCGGTCAAAATAGATTTTAAAATGCAAAACTATTGTAAGAGAAAAAGGACACTATGTAATAATAAAAGGGGTACTCTATCAAGAAGAAAGTACAATCATAAATGTTTATGCACCTAAACAGGGTATCCCAAAATACATGAGGCAAACATTGGAAAAACTAAAGGGAGAAATAGATGCTGCTACAATTAAAGAAAGGGACTTTCATACACCATTATCACCATAAGACAGAACATCTTGACAAATGCTGTGATGGTTAGGCTAATGTGTCAACTCAGCCAAGTAATTGTGCCCAGTTGTTCGGTCAAGCAAGCACTAGGCTAATTGTAATACAAGGACATTTATGGACTTTAGCCACCAGTGAGTTTATTGCAGAGATGGCTGGTTATATCTAAAATAAACCAAGGAGATTGCCACCAGCAATGAATGATGTTTTATCCAGTTGAATGCCTTAAAAGGAGAAGTGATTTCAGCATTCAGAGAGAATTTTACAGCTTGACTTTGGACATCTAATGTCTCCTGGGTACTCATCAAGGACCACAATGGGAGCCCCTGGTGTGCATCCTGCATGCAGAATTTGGGTTTGTGTATCCCCATGGTCATGTGAGAGAATTTTATAAAATCTTATGCTATTTATAGATGTCTCCTGTTGATTCTATTTCCCTAGAGAATCCCAACTAAGACAGCTTGGTACTAGGAGTGGTTCCTGAGGAACAGAATCTTAAATACGCAGTTTCTGATGTGATCTTGGAGTTTTGTAATTGTCTCTACTCTAAATGGACTCAAGGGTACTAATGAATCCCTTTCCAATCTCCAAGAAGCTGTATATGCTCTAAATCAGCATCCACTCTATGGTGCTGTTTCTCCCATAGCCAGGATTCAAGAGTCTAGGAATCAAGTGGTGGAAGTGGGAGTGGAACCACTCACTATTACCCCCAGTGATCCACTAGGAAAATGTTTGCTTCTTATCCCTGCAAACTTAAGCTCTGCAGGTCTACAGGTCTTAGTTCCAAAAGGAGGAGGGCTTCCATTGGACTGGAAGTTAAGACTGTCACCTAGCCACTTTGACCTCCTCTTACCTCTGAATCAACAGGCAAAGAATGGAATTAGGATAGTGGCTGGGATGATTGATCTGGACTATCAAGGGTAAACAGGAATGCATCTACATAATGGGGTTAAAGAAGAGTTTGCCTAGATCCTCTAGGGCATCTCTTAGTACTGCCATGTCCTGTGATTAAAGTCAATGGAAAATTGCAACAACAAAATTCAAGCAGGACTAACAATGTCCCAGAATCTTCAGAAATGAATGTTTAGATCACCCCACCAGGCAAAGAAACACAGTCAGCTCAGATGCTTGCTGAGGGTAATGGAAACAAGGAATGGGTAGTGGAAGTAGGTAGTGATAAATATGAACTTTGACCATGTGACCAGTTATAGAAATGAGGACTGTAATGGTCATGAATCTTTCTTCCTTGATTTGTTATGAGTATGATTGTATATGTACCTAAAATTAATATATTTTTCTTCTTTAAGCTTTTCCCCTATCATATGACAAGTTGTATTAATTTCATGTCATAATATTTAAGGATGTCAAGTTTAAGAGTGAATGTTACCCAAGGACTTGCACCTTATTCTGAAGGGAATTAATGCGTTTCTGGTTGAACACAGGACAGTTGAACATTGTTAGGTGGAACCATATATATGTGTGTATATATATACATGCCTTTTCTTTTCTTTTTTTATTTAGAGAGTAAGTATAGTTTAAGATGATGTGTATGGTTGCCAAGTTGACAAGGGGTGGACTGCCATGGTTAAGCTAATGTGTCAAATCAGCCAGGTAATTGTGCCCAGTTGTTGGTCAAGCAAGCACTGGGCTAATTGTAATACAAGGACATTTATAGACTTTAGTCACCATTGGCTTTATTGCATAGATGACTGATGATATCTACAATAAACCAAGGAGATTGCCTTCAGCAATGAGTGATGTTTTATATAACCAGTTGAATGCCTTAAAATGGGAAGTGATTTCAGCATTCAGAGAGAATTTTCCAACTTGACTTCAGACAGCTTCATTGAAGGCCATGGTTTGCAGCCTGCCTGTGGAATTTGGACTTCTGCATCCCTATGGGCACCTGAGAGAATTTTATAAAATCATATACTACTTACAGATATCTCCTGTTGATTCTCTTTCCCTAGAGAACACTGACTAATACAGAAAGTTAATAAAGAAACAGAGACCTTGAATAATACATTAGAGAATCTAGACATAAGAGAAATATACAGAACATTCCACTAAAATAGAAGAGTATATGCATTCTACTCTAGTGCACATGGATCATTCTCCAGGATAGACTACATGCTAAGTCACAGAACAAGCTGCAACAAATTTACAAAGATTGAAATTATTCAAAATAATTTCTCTCACCACAACAGAATGAAGCTGTAAGTTCATAAGGGACAGTGAACCAGAATAGGCACAAAGATATGGAATTTAAACAAGACAACCTTAGATAATCAGTGGGTCAAGAAGGAAACTGCAAAAGAAATCAGTAACTGCTTTGAAATGAATGAAAATGAGAACAAAACATATCAAATCATATGGGATGTAGCAAAAGCCATGCAGAGAGAGAAATTTATAGCCATAAATGTTTATGTTAAAAAAGAAGAATGAGCTAAAATCAATGACCTAACTGCACACCTGGAGGAATTAGAAAAAGAACAACAAAACAATCCTAAAGGAAGCAGAAAGAAGGAAATAAAAAACATCAGAGCAGAAGTAAATGAAATTGAAAATTTAAAAAAAACAGTAAGAAATTTAACAAAATCAAAAGCTTGGTTTTTGAGAAGAGAATAAAATTAACAAATATTTAGTTAGACTAAATAAGAAAAAGAGTGAAGGTGCAAACCAAATAAATGAGAGATAGGATATAGCGTTGATTCCACAGAAATGAAGGTATTGTAAGAGGACACTTTTACAAAATTGTATGCAAACCATAAGGATAATTTAGATGAAATGGAAAATTTCTAAAAACACAAAAGCAACCCACATTGACAAAAGAAGAAATTGATGAACTCAACAGACCAATCACAAGTAATGAGATTGAATTGGTCATCAAAAACCTCCCAACTAAGAAAAGCACCGGACCAAATGTCTTCGAAGGGGAATTCTACCAATCATTCCAGAAAGAACTAGCACCAATCCTGCTTAAACTCTTCCAAAAGATGAAAGTGGAGGGAACATTGCCTAACTCATTCTATGATGCCAACCTCACCCTAATACCAAAGCCACATAAAGATGCCACAAGAAAAGAAAACTACCAACTATTCTCTCTAATGAACATGGATGCTAAAATCCTCAACAAAATACTTGCTAATTGTATTCAACAACAAATCAAATTAATTATATACCATGAACAAGTGGGTTTCATCCATGGTATGTGTTTTGGTCAGCCACAGGAGTGCCTTTTGAAATACACCAAAATTGGTTGGTCTTTATAAAGGGTATTTATTTGGGGTAGTAGCTTACAGTTACCAGGCCACAAAACATACAGTTCTTCCCATACCAAAGTCCATGTATTGGAGCAAGATGGCTGCCGACATCTGCAAGGGCTCAGGCCTTTGGGTTCCTGTGTTCCTGGGGCTGCGTTTCTCTCCAGGCTTAGCTTCTGCTTCCACCACAAGTTCAGCTGTAGACCATGAGATTCTCTGCATTGCATCTCTCCACAAGGCCAGCTGTAGACTATCAGGCGAACGGCTCACTCCAACATCAGAACTGCTTCTCCAATCTGCTTCTCTAAATCTCTTCTCTTAATCTCTGCAACTCAGATCTGCTGCCTAGCCTTTATACTTGAGACCACACCCACTGAGGGGCGGGGCCCAACACCCTCCTGATGTGGCCCAGTTAATCCCTTATCATAACTTAATCATGCCCAGATGAAGAGATTAGTTTACAAGAATAATCCAATCTGTATTTTTGGAATTCATAATCAAATAAAACTCTGAAACCATTACAGTATGCAAGGGTGGTACAGCATAAGAAACACAATTTAATATACCACTTTAAGAGATCAATAGAAAAAATCACATGATCATCTCTATTGACGTAGAAAAAGCATTTGACAAAATACAGCCTCCTATCAAAAGATAGGAAAAAAGGAAATTTCCACAATATGATAAATGGTATATATGAAAAATCCGTAGCTGACATCACACTGAACAAGAAATGCTAAAGGCTTTCCATATAAGATCTAGAAAGAGACAAGGTTCCCTGTTGTCACTGCTCTTACTTAACATTGTTAGAAGTTTTTGTTTGATCACTTAGGCAAGAAAAATAAATAAAAGTTATCCAAATTGGAAAAGAAGTAAAAATTCATTCTTTGCAGATGATATGATCCTATACATAGAAAGCTCTGAGAAATTTCCAACAAGGCTTCTAGATGTGATAAACATGTTCAGAAAAGTGGCAGGATATAATATCAACATGCAAAAATCAGTAGCATTTCTGTACACAAATAATGAGCAATCTGAGGTTTAAAACAAGAAAAAAATTCCATTTACAATAGGAACTAAAAGAATCAAATGCCTAGGGATAAACTTACCTAAAGTTGTAAAGGACTTGTACCCAGAAACTATACAACATTGTTAAAAGAAATCAAAG
Source organism: Chaetophractus vellerosus (assembly GCA_004027955.1). Lineage (NCBI taxonomy): Eukaryota > Metazoa > Chordata > Mammalia > Cingulata > Chlamyphoridae > Chaetophractus > Chaetophractus vellerosus. The sequence continues at coordinate 3,710 of PVKH010036628.1, read as the reverse complement.
AAAACCTAAATAAATGGAAGAATATTCCATGTTCATGTATTGGAAGACAAAGCATCATTACGATGTCTTTCCTACTCAAATTGATTTAAAGATTTAATGCAATCTCAATAAAAAATTACAACATTTTACTGAATTTAAAAAACAATTATGAAAAAATTTGGGAGTAAAAGTGGTCCAGAGTAAACAAAAACATTTTGAAAAAGAAAAACAGAATTTGAGGAATCTCATTACCTGACTTTAAAGCATACTACAAAGCTAAAGTGGTCAAAACTGCATGGTGTTCATACAAGGATCAACACACTGGCCAATGGAACATGATTGAGAGTTCTGATATAGATCCTCACATATACTATCAACTGATATTTGTCAAGGCCCACCAAGTACACTCAACTGGGACAGATGGCCTCTTCAACAAATGGTGCTGCAAGAACTGGATTTCCATAGCCAAAACAACGAGAAAGGATCACCATCTCATGCACTATAAAGAACTAACTTAAGGGGCCGGCTTGATACCCAGTGCATAGGGCACCGGCATACCACATGGGAGGCCCCGGGTTCAGTTCCCGGGGACCTCTCCTAGCGGGCAGACCACCTTGAGAATGGCAAGCTGCCATGGGCGGGCCAGAGCCGCCATGGGCAGGGCAAAAAACTGCCACAGACAGGGCAAAAGCTGCCACGGGCAGGGCAGGTCGCCCGCGAATGGAGCGCAGCCAGCCACCCACAAACTGAAGCAAGAGCCGGCTATGAATAGAAGCAGAAGCCGCCCACAAGCGGGGAAAGCCGTGCCTGCGCAGTGACCACTCTCGGCGCGTTGCCGCAGTGGGGGGGAAGGGGAGATATGTAATAAAATAAATAAATCTTAAAAAAAAAAAGAACTAACTTAAGATGGATCAAAGACCTAAATATAAGAGCCAAGACCATAAAGCTCCTAAGTGATAATGTTTGGAAGCACCTATGAGTTCTTGTTGTAGGAAATGGATACATAAGCTTTACACCCAAAGCACAAACCACAACAAAAAATAGATAAATGCATACTCCTCAAAATTAAAAACTTTTGTGCTTTCAAAGGAGATTGTCAAGAAAGTGAAAAGGAAGCCTAATTAATGGGAAAATATATTTTGGAGTCACTTAGTCTACAAGGGCCTAATATACAGCATAAATAAAGAAATCCTACATCTCAAAAATAAAAAGTCAAACAACCCATTTTAAAAATGGGCAAAAGACTTGAATAGACACTTTTGCAATGAGGAAATACAAAAGGCTAAAAAGGACATGAAAAGAAGCTCAACCACATTAGCTATTAGGGAAATGCAAATCAAAGCTGCAGTGAGGTTGAGTTCTGGCATCATCTTAGGTGGGCACTCCCAAACTCTCTCACAAAAAAAAAATGGCTGAGAAGGGGCAAAATCCTTCCCAAGTGAGCTGTACTGGTAATCCCCTGAGCAGGAGGCTTCCAGTGCATTGATCTGGAGGGAACTGGACAAGGAGATAAAGATCCCAAGTGAAAAATTTAAGTTTTTCATCTCTATGGCTGGAAACAATAGGTAGCTAAGCCCCACCCTCAGGGCAAAAAGCCAGCACAAACCCCCTGACTCCCACCAGTCACTGAGTGGAAGGGAGCAATCTTTGGGAGAAAGAGGGTTCTAGCAAAGGGTGGAGAGGGGATTCTTTCTGTGGGTTTGATTACCTGGGACCCCTTTGAACTTCAGGGAGCATACCAGCCAGCACGCTCATGGCCTCAGGAAAAGGGGAGAGGGGAATCAGGCAACTCAACACACCCAGCCACCCTGGAAGAGAGGAACTTGGGCAGGGAGCGGGCAGAGACAGGCAACATACTAGTCCTGCACTGAAAACTATCAAAATTCTAACTCTTCTAAGGGAATCAGGTGGTAGGACGATTCAATAAGTTTTCAAGGACCTAGTTAGGGTTCCCTGGGTGGAGGAGGAGCCTAGAAGAGGGTTGAGTGGTATTTTTGTGTATCATCAAGGCCCCTTTTGAATCCCAGAAGTGACCTCAACCCGACCAGGAGAGGGGATGGGAGACCCACTCACACAAGCTCTCACACCCAGCTGCCTTGAGAGAGAAAGCAATTAGAAGAGAAAAGGGGTGGAGACAGACAGGCACCTAATCAGCAGGAATCTTGAAACTGCTAAGAATTCAAACTGCCTGAGGGAAAGTGGGCTGATGGGTTTCTCAAAGGCTAGGTGACTCAAGGAGAAAGTTTAGCTCAGTGGAGGAGAGCCCACCTTGAATATATAATATCCCTGGTTTGATTCCTGGGTCTTCTTAGAGAAGTGATCCACCAAGTTATCAAACATCCAGCTGATACTTTAGGACAGGAATCATATAGATGTTATTTTTGTATTAGCTTTTCTTGGATCTCTTATTTTTCTTTTAAAAAGGTTCCTTTTTTCAATTTAACCAAGTTTACATGCTAAAACCTGGTGCAAAACCTGCAGACAGCAGACTGCAGGGTAATTGACTGAGGAACACTGGCAGCCTCAGAAACTCCTTAGGGGCCTAAGAAAGAAGGCTGTTTTTCCATGGTGTTATTTCTTTGTTTGTTTGCTTGCTTGTTTGCTTGTTTTTTATTCTTTTTTTACTGTTTTTATTCTCTTTCTACACTCCCCCTTTTTTGTAGTTAATTAGTTGCTACTCTCTTGTTTCTTCTTTGTTGTGCTTCCCCTTCCTTTTTTTCCCTATTTTTGTTTACCAATTTTATGTATCTATGTTATCTCTTTCCTTTCTTCATCTTTCTATCTTCTGCTTTCTGTTGTTGCTCTTTCATTCCACCTTTTTTAATTTGGCCTAAAGTTTTCTTGTTTTAATTTCTCTCTTAATTTCTCTGTTTTCTTTCCTTTTTTACTTTTTTTCTTTCTGCCTTTTCTTTTTTCTTTCACTCTCTCCTCATGGCTCTGGACTTTTGATTCATTCTACATATTTTTCTTTATTTGGTTTCGCATTTCATTGATTGTATTACACCTTTCTATTCTTATTCCTCTGCACTTCTTACTTGAGTTAATTAGTCATTTTCCTAGGTCTTCTATGGTTCCTCTTATACCTTTTACTATAATTATAACTATTATCCTTTCACTCGTTACACTTCTTTCCTTTTCTCTGGCCCTAAATTTTTTTCAAGGGAACACAGACAACAGCAAGGAAATAGAATAAGAGGAATGAAGTGTCAAAGTGGAAACTGACCACACTTAAAAACAACAAAATAAAACCCTAGATTAGAAAAAGAAGCTCATCAACTGAATAAACACATCAGATAAATTGATACCTTGACATCAACAAAAAATTACAACCTATACTAAGAAACAGGAAGAGATAGCTCACTCCAATGAACCAACTGAAAATCAGGAAGAGATGCAGAATATAGAATGACTAATCAGAGCTGTACAAACAAATATCATGAATCAACTTAATGAAGTAACAGAAAAGATTAAGGATATTAAGAAGACACAGAGGGGCCGGCTCAATAGCCCAGTGGATAGGGCGCCGGCATACCACATGGGAGGCCCTGGGTTCGATTCCCGGGGTCCTCTCCTAGCGGGCAGACCGCCTTGAGAATGGCAAGCCGCCACGGGCGGGCCGGAGCCGCCTTGGGCAGGGCAAGAAGCTGCCACGGACATGGCAAGAGCCGCCACGGGCAGGGCAGGTCGCCCACGGATGGAGCGCAGCCAGCCACCTGCGAACTGAAAGCCGG
>PVKH010036627.1:0-11566 GCA_004027955.1 Chaetophractus vellerosus | reverse complement strand
CAGCCAGCTTCAGACTCCAAGAGCAGAGGAGATCAGACCCAGGGAGCATGGGGAGTCCTGGGCCAGGAACATGGAGACAGAAACCATGGCCAAGGCCAGTTGTAGCAATGGCTCCTCCCTCCCTGCACCACCCCCCTTTGCATACCCAATACATTAGAAGTGAAGAACTGGGTTCTCAACCTTTCCTTCCTGTGATCAGAAAGATCCCCAATACTGCAGGGAAGGATATTATCTGCATTTTACTTACCACAGGACTTTCTTCCTGGCACTTGGTGAGAAGACAATTGAATTAAATATAATACTGATGGGATAGACCATATGTTAGGTTAGGGCACAAAACAAGTCTCAATAAATTTAAAAATATTGTTTATTCTCCAACCACAATGGAATGAAGCTAGAAATCAATAACAGAGAGAGAAATGGAAAATTCATTTATATGTGAAAATTCAACTAGGTACTCTTAAACAATCAGTGGCTCAAAGAAGAAATCACAAGGGAAATTAGGAAATCGCTTGAGGTGAATGAAAATGAAAACACAACATATCAAAATTCATGGGTAGCAGCAAAGGCAGTGCTGATAGAGAAATGTTTACCTCTAAATATTTACATTTAAAAGGAAGAGAGATCTCAAATCAGGGACTTACCCTCACAACTAGAAGATGAAAAGCAAACTAAACCCAAAATGAACAGAAAGAAGGAAAAGTAAAGATAAGAAGACATAAATGAAATAGAGAATAAAAAGCAATAGAGAAAATCAATGAAACCAAAAGTTGGTTCTTTGAAAAGAACAACAAAATCAACAAACATTTAACTAGACAAATTAGACAACCTAGATGATACAGACAAATAGGAACACACAAACGACCTAAACTGATTCAAGACGAAATAGAAGGGGAGTAAATGTAGCTCAAGTGGTTGAGCGCCTGCTTCCCATGTATGAGGTCCCCAGGTCTGATCCCTGGTACTTCCTACAAACAAACAAACAAATGAAAAAACCAACTCTCATTGGGGAGCAGATGTTGCTCAGTGGTTGAGCACCTGCTTCCCATGTTTGAGATCCTACGTTCTAACCCTGGTACCTCCTAAAAGGAAAAAAAAAAAAAAAAAAGGAAGATGAAATAGAAGATCTCAATAGGCCAATAACAAATAAAGAGATTCAATTTGTAATCAAAAACTTCCCAACAAAGAAAAGCCCAGGACCAGGTGGCTTCTCTGGTGAGTTTTACCAAACATTTTAAGAAGAATTAACACCTATCCTGATCAAACTCTTCCAAAAAAAGAGAGAATACTTCCTAAATCATTCTATGAGGCCACATCACCTTACCACCAAGCCAGATAAAGATGCCATAGGAAAAGAAATTTATAACCCACTATCCCTTATGAATATAAGTGTAAAGATTCCTCAACAGAATACTAGCAAACCAAATCTAAGAGCACATTGAAAGAATTATACACCCTGATAATGTGGTATTTTTCCCAGGTATGCAAGGGTGGTTCAATGTAAGAAAATCAAAGAATGTAATACCACATTAATAGAACAAAGAAAAAAACATATGATAATCTCAATTGATATTTAAAAGGCATTTGACAAAATCTAGCACCACTTCTTGATAAAAAACACTTACAAAAGTAGGAATAGAAGAAACTTCCTCAATATGATAATGGGCATAAGTGAAAAAACCACAACTAACATAATTCTTTCAATGGTGAAAGATTGACACTTTACCTCTAAGATCAGGAACAAGACAAGGATGCCCACTGTCACCATAGTTATTCAACACTTACTAGAAGTTCTAGCCAGAAAAATTAGGTAAGAAAAAGAAATAAAAGCCATTCAAATTCGAAAGGAAGAAATAAAACCTTCACTATTTGCAGATGATATGATTCTATATATAGAAATCTCCCCGACACACAAAATCTACAATAAAGCTACCAGTGCTAATAAATTCAGCAAAATGGTAGGGAACAAGATCAACATGCAAAAATCATTAGTGTTTCTATACACTAGTAATGAACAATCTGAAGAGGAAATTAAGAAAACAAATTCCATTTACAATAGTAACTAAAAGAATCAAATATTTAGTAATAAATTTAACGAAGGCTATAAAAGACTTGTACATGGAAAACTTCAAAACATTGCTAAAAGAAATCATAGAAGACCTAATCAAATGGGAAAACATTCCGTGCTCACAGATTGGAAGATTAAATATTGTCAAAATGTCAATTCTACCTAAAGAGATTTACAGATTCAATGCAATTCAAATAAAAATTCCAACAATCTTTGTTGTAGAAATGGAAAAAGCCAATCATCAAATTTATTTGGAAGGATAAGGGGCTTTGAATAGCCATAACCATCTTTAAAAAAAGAAGAACAAAGTTGGAGAACTCACAATACCCAGTTTTAAAACTTATTACAAAGCTAGAGTGGTCAAAACAGCATGATACTGTCACAAGAATAGATATATAGATCAATGAAATCAAATTGAGAGTTCAGAAATAGACCCTTATATCTATGGCCAATTGATTTTTGTTAAGGCTGCTAAGTCCATTCAATTGGGAAAGAAATAGTATCTTTAAAAAATGGTGCTGGGAGAACTGGATATCCATATGTAAAAGAATGACAGGCTACCCCTATCTCACACCATGTACAAAATTTTACTCATGGATCAAAGACCTAAATATAAGAACTAGGACTATGAAACTCCTAGAAGAAAATGTAAGGAAGTGCCATCAGGAACTGGTGTTGGGCAATGGCTTATTAAACTTTACACCAAAAGTACAAGCAACAAAAGAAAAGATAGATAATGGGATCTCATCAAAATTAAAAACTTTTGTGCATCAAAGGATTTTATCATGAAAATGAAAAGACAACCTACAGAAAGGGGAAAAAATTAGGAAACCACCTATCTGATAAGGGTTTAATATCCAGAAGTTATAAAGAAACTTATAAAGAAGTCCTCCATCTCAAACACAAAATGACAAACAACCCAATCAAAAAAAAAAATGGGCAAAAGGCTTAAATAGACATTTCTCCAAAGAAGATATACAAATAGCCAAAAATCGCATGAAAAGATGCTCAATATCATTAGCCACTAGGTCAATGGAAGTCAAAACCACCATGAGGTACCATACCATATACACTAGAATGGCTACTATTGGGGAAAAAAAAAAAAAAGGAAGATAGCAAGTGTTGGAAAGGATGTGGAGAAGTAGGAACACTGATTTATTATTGGTGGGAATGAAAAATACTGCAGCCACTGTGGAGAAAGTTGGGTGGTTCCTTGGAAAGCTAAATATAGAACTACTGTATGACCCATCAATTCCACTGCTAGGGATATACCCCAAAGAATTGAAAGCAGGGACTCAAACAGATATCTATACACTTATGTTCATAGTAGCATTATTCACAATTGCCAAAAGTTGGAAACAGCTCAAGATCATCAACAGATGAGTGGATAAGCAAACAGTGGTATATACATGCAATGGAATATTATGCAGCCATGAAAAGGAGAGAGTTTAATACATACAATAACATGAATGAAACTTGAAAACATTATGTTGAGTGAAATAAGCCAAACAACAAAGGACAAATATTGTATGATCACTGATATGAAATATGTAGAATAAGCAAATTCACAGAGTAAGAAACTAGAATATTGATTACCTAGGGTTGGGGAGGGTATAGAGAATGGAGAGTTAAAGCTTAATTGGTACAGAATTTCTGTTTATGGTGATGAGAAAGTTGGGGGATGGTGGTGATGGTAGCACAACATTGTGAATATAATTGATACCACTTAACTCTATAGCTGAATGTGATTATTTAGGGTGTATATATGCTAGTAAAATAAAAAAATTTTTAAATGGGCAAAAGACTTGAATAGACATTTCTTCAAAGAAGATGTTCAAATGGCCAATAAATACATGAAAAGATGTTCAACATCATTAGCCATTAGGGAAATGCAAATCAAAATCATAATGAGATACCATTTCAGAACCATTCAAAATGGCTACTTTTTTTTTTTAATGGAAAATAGCAAGTGTTGGAGAGGATGTGGAGAAATAGGAACACTGATTCATTGTTGGTGGGATGTAAAATGGTATAGCTACTGTGGAAAACAGTTTGGTGGTTGCTTAGAGAGTTAAATATAGAATTACCATGTGTCCCATCACTTCCACTTGTAGGTACATATATACCCAAAAGAAATGAAAACACAGTCTCAAACAGAAACTTGCTCACTGATGCCCATAGCAGTATTATTTATAATTGCTAAAAGATGGAAGCAACCCAAGTGTCCAATCATAGATGCATGAATAAATAAAATGTGGTATATACATACAATGGAATATTATTCGGCCATAAAAAGGAATGAAGTCCTGATACCTACGACAGCAGGGATGATCCTTGAAGACATCGTGTTGACTAAAATAAACCAGACACAAAAGGGCAAAGATTGTGTGGGCTCACAAGAATTACTTAGAATATTCAAATTCATAGACTCAGAAACTAGAATAGAGGTCATCCGGGGTTGGATGGGAGGTGGGAATGGGGAGTAAATGCTTAATAGGTACAGAGTTTCTGTTTGGGGTTATGGAAAAGTCTTTAACGGATGGTGGTGATGGTAGCACAACATTGTAAATGTGATTAACAGCACAGAAATGTATATTTGAATTTAGCCAGAAGGGGAAATTTTAGATTGTATATACGTTACCAGAATAAAAAATAAAAGCCATAGAACTGTACAACACAGTGAACCCTAATGAAAAATATGGAACACAGTTAATAGAATAATTATAATAATATTCATCATTTGTAACAAAGTTACCACACTAATGCAAAGTGTTAATAATAGGGAAAACTATGTGTGTGATGGAAATTTATGGGAATTCTGAACTTTCTGCGTGATTTTTCTGTAAACCTACAACTTCTCAATAAACAAAAAAAAAGGAAAACACACACACGAACATTAACCAAATACCGATGCCCTCATCCACTTCATCACCTTTGCTAAACAAGCCTAGATTTCCCTACTTTCCTAGGACTGTAGGAATCGTTCACCTTATCTATTCTGTGATCTGTGAAGAATAAAATGATAATAAGAGAAAGTGAGAGTGTGGCTAACTTAGGAATTTTTAAATTAAAGAAACAAAACAGGAGTAATCATGACCCAGGTAATTAGAAGAGAGAGTTATGAAGGAACAGAGCGGTAGCAGGAAATGTGGGCAGCGCTGAACAGCTGGCAGACTTGGGCTGTCCCTAGGCCTTGTGCTTACGTGAAGATTGTGGCCAAACCAGTCCCCTCTCATGGGCAGGGCAGGAAACAGCCAGACCCTTGCTAGCAGATCTCAAGGCATTAAGCCTCCAGAGCACTCAAGGGCAAGGCCTCTGGAGCTAGACTGCAGAAGTTCAAATCCACGTTCTCCCACTATGATAGAATGATGACTAAGGAGAGTTACATTTCCACCTGGAAAAAGACCTTCACCAAAAAGGGGAAATATTAAATACAAATGAGGTGTTTTTTAAAAAATTTTTTTAAAAAGATACTTAGATTACATAAATGTTACATAAAAAATGTAGGGGATTCCCATATGCCCACTCCCTGCCCCTGCCACACTTTCCCGTATCAACAACATCCTTCATTAGTGTGGTACATTCATTGCAATTGATGATCACATTTTGGAGCATTGTCACTAAGCAAAGTGAGTCAGGAGGTCATTCCAGAGGTAACACTTACGCACGCCTCAGCAGGATCTCATTGACTGCCACAGTAAACAGTGCCTCAAACAGCAGGGCTCTTGAGGGCTCTAGAGACATCTAGACACTATAGGCAGGACAGACAATCTCAGGAACTCAGCACCCTGTCAGTGGGCCTTACTTTGGAATTTATGTTCCCCAGTGTAAGAGAGTTAGACTCCTTTATAGTTTCCCTACACATGGCTCTTCTGCCCCCTTTATTTGAACTATAATTAGCACTATACTTGATAAATATATGTCCCAGAGACTTAAATCTTTGGTCAGTTCATGTGCCAGTTGAGTCCTGAATCTCAGCAGAGTTGCACCACCTACCCTCCAGTTCACTGGACTCACCCAGGACAACTAACAAGGAGATGATGGACAATACCCATCCCAAGGAACAGAGAGTGTCTGCAACTACAAGCAAGATAGTTCCATCCATCTGCCCCATGGGACCTAGGGTCCCTCTCAAATAGAAGCAGAGTGGGCATCACCATCCCCAAATCCTCAAGATTGGGGAATGAACAATGGACTAAAGTAGACTTACTTTTATTCCATTATAGATATTGTTATTCTGGCAATGGAAGAACTTTTATCATTAATATAAAAGCAGTGGCCACCAGGGTTTCTGAGGGGAGGGAGAGGGAAAAATAGGTGTAATATGGGGGCATTTTCGAGACGTTGGAATTGTCCTGCATGACATTGCAATGACAGATACAGGCCATTATTTATTTTGTCATAACCTACAAAATTGTGTGGGATAGAGTATAAACTATAATGTAAACAATAGTCCCTGGTTAGTTGCAATGCTTCAATATATGTTCATCAATTTTAGCAAATGTACCACACTAATGAAGGTTGTTGTTAATGTGGGAAAGTATGGGAGGGGGAGGAGGGCATATAGGAATCCCCTATGTTTTTAATGTAACATTTGTGTAATCTAAAGCTTCTTTAAAAATAAAAATTAAAAATTAAAAATAAATAAAAATAAAAAGAGCCACGTTTCTTCATCTCTCTCTGTATCACAGCCCTTTGCAATGGAACTTTGCAGTTTCTTCCATTGAGATAGATTCCCTCTCCTTGAATTTGGGCTGTCCTTGTGACTTGTTTCGTCCAGTGGAATGTGGTGGAAGTGACCGTGTCAGTTCCAAACCCAGGCACATTTTCAATCTCTTGGAACCCTGGTCCACTATGTAAATAAGCCTATGAAAATAAGCTAGCCTGCTGGGTGATGAGAGAGACATGCAGCCCCGGCCCCACCATAGCCCCAGCCAGCCGATCTCCAGATAGATGACTCAAGCTGCCCTAGATCAGTCAACTCTCAGCTCACCATGGACTCAAAAGCAAGCCCAGTGGAGATCAACTAAGCCTGGCCCAGATAAGCCCTACCCAACTGACGACAGACTCAGGAGCAATAAGTGTGCATTGTTTTCAGCCAATGAGTTTGGGAACGCTTTGTTATACAGTAGTAGCTAACTGATATAGACACTCCCAGCTGTTTGAGCAATTTACTTAATCTTTCTGAGCCTTGCTTTCTGCATCTCTAAAGAGAAGATGACAATCACAGTAGCTACTTCCTAGGATTGTTGTGAGGATTACAGAAATTAATATATTTGAAGCACTGAGAACAGTGACCGTCACATACAAGTAGCTACCGTTTTTGAGCACCTACTATGTAACAAGCACTCTGATAAATATTTTTCATATATTTTCCCATTGTGTTATCACAAAAACCTTATGAAGCCAGTATTATTGTTATTCATATTTCACAGGGAAAAAAATGAAGGTCAGGGAAATTGAGGAAGGTGCCAAAAGTCATTCAGCTAATAAGTAGCGGAAGTGTGGTTGAATTCAGTTGTCTTAACTGCCCACCTGCTATCTAAATCATTATTTTACACTGTCTTTGAAGCTGCCTCTTGAAACTGGCAAGATGAAATGAGCTAAGTCAATTATATTCCCCAACACAGAACTATGCCTTAAGTAGGGATACATTGCAAATAAAAGATGGATTCACATGTTATCACTTCTCTCCAAGTTTAAATTAAATCATGGTCCACACAGTTTAGTGACCAAAACCTGGAAGTCACCAACACTGTAAGTGAAAAGATATCTGTTCTAAATGATGGCAACTCAAACTCCATTATCTAGCACCTGAATGCAATAGACTCTGACTCTTAGCGCTATTACTCAGTTATTTAAATTTCAAATCTTTCCTTTCTTCCCTAAGGAAATTGAATGTCATCCAATCTTAAAAGAGTCAGTGAAATGAATTAACTTGATAGCAGTACTTAATAGGACCTGAACACCTCTTTCTTTTTACCTAAGAACATCGCTTTTTCATTTAATTTCAGACCTGTTAACTAAAGGAATCTCGATTTAACCCCTATACCCACAGAACTCGTGTCTTACTGGCTATGATAATGTTTATTGTTTCAATGAAAATTTCACATACCTATTAAATGCATTATAAACAAGATAGCGAAACAGAAATTTCAGTGGCTATAATTCCAAAGGAAGAGGCCAAACTTCTCAAACAATAGCAATGAAGAGCATGCATTGCCTGATATGGCCACAGGGAGGCAGCAGAGGGTGAGAAATGAGCCAGGAGCCAGCAGCAACCGCACAGGTTTGGACGCAGCACCAAAACACCTGGGATTGAGTGAGTCCCAGCGTTTCTGTAGTACACTGGGTTCACGTAATGGTTTCAACCATCCAGTTCCTCATCTGAAATTCTAGAATGTTCTGAACAGCAGGTGAAATACGGTATTGAAGTAGCTGTAGTATACGTGAAAAAAAAAGTAAACTTGCAATCCTGGATTTGAATCTTGGTTCTGCCTTTATATTCAAAGGTCAACAAATATCTCTTGAATAATGCTTACTGTGTACAAGGCGCTGTGCTAAGTCCTGGGAATCAGATAATAATAATAGCTAACATTCGCTGGCTACCAACCTTATACCAAACACCATTCAGAGCTCTTTCTATGCAATCCTCCCTATGAGTTTAATTATCCTCATTTTATAAGTGAGAGAACTTAGCCTTAAAGAGGCTCAAGTAACTTCCCAAGGTCATACAGCAAGTGAGCGATGGCGCCAGGACTTCATCTCCAACGTTCTGACTCCACAGCCAGTGCTGGGAGCCCCTTACCATGGAGGTTAATAACATGGCCCCTGGCCTTGAAAAGCTCAGTTTAAGGGGAGCAAAACCTGGGAACAGGTAAGTTATAGTGCCCTGCCACACACAATGGCCATAATCAAAGTAAGAACAGAGTGTCTTGGAATCACAGAACCTTAAAGAGGAAGTCTGGGAAGGTTTCACTGAGGAGGTGATATTTTTCTTGGCTTTGAAAGTTGATGTTCCCCCTACTCACACTCCCTCCTCCTCAAAAAAGGAGAAAAAGGGAGCGGGAATTCCAGGTAGAGAGAAGGGCACGCACAGCAGTTGTTGTTGTTTTTTTTAATGGAAAGGCCTGTGAGTAGAGAGGTTCACTGGGCAGGAGGTAAGTACAGAGAAAGTGTTGAGTCAGATCAGAGAAATCCTTGGATGTCATGTAAGATGTGGACTTAGCATCAAGGTGAAGCTTTGAAGAGATCTAATGCAGCCATGATGCACTCATATCTTTTGAAAGATGCATCCTTAGACCATTTAAGGAGGCAGAGGCCAGCAAGGATGAGAGCAAGGGGACACGGAGGTAGTCAGTATGCAAAAGCGGGGAAACTTGGGCTATAGAGCGAACCTGGGCACTGCAGGTTTGTTTTTAAGGGGCAGTTGAGGGAGTGGCAAGAGAACAGGCTTGAAGGGCCCTCGGCAGCCGAGCCAGCTCACAGTGCTCAGTTTTTGCCTACTAGGCCAAAGCCTGAGGTGCTCAGGGGCAGGGGTGGAGCCAGTGAGTCTGAAGACATTGAAGACTACTTGCTAGTGGTGAGATCTTCAGTGAACCACTTAGGCTCTCTGAGAACCAGAATGGGATGGTTCGGTTTTGAGCCTGGCACCTGGCAGATCTGTAGTTCAGTGAAGGGTCATTCTTCTCTAAGACGTACCTACCATCTTCAGGGAACGCCACTGATTCCAAGACGCCCTGTGTGTGGGAAGGAGTTGAACGGCAGTATCAGCTGGGAACAGGCCTTGAGGATGGTCTCCTGTTTTGAGGGGCCAGCCAGCGCCCATGCTGGTCATCGATGTCCATCAGCCCCGTTTGCTTCTCTCTCACTCCCCCACTGGTTACACCTATCTTTTCCTACTGGAAATATGCATTTTTGCCCTTGCGTGAACATATTCAGGATCCCCTGCCCACCCATTAAATGAGGCCACTTGCAGTAGATGGTACAGTTACTGCTTTTGGTTTTCTGTCAAGCATACAACATACAGTCAATAAGTGCATGTTAAAAGGCAAAGATGGAAGCCAGGAGATGAGGGAGTTGCACAGGTGCCCCTATTTCACCCCTCCATGCCTCCCCAGGTGCCCCTTTCTTCTTCCCTCCACCCATCTCTCTGATCCCTACTCTGCTGCTTGTCCTTGAGCTGTCTATCCTGGCGCATTCCTTCCTTCAGAGCTGCAGCTTCCTCACCTGTATTATAGGGTTATCGTACCGACCTTGCCAAGCTGTTTTAAGACTGAATGAGGTGAGGGCTTGCCACAGTGTTCCTTTCCACCTTCCTTCCCAGGTCCTTAGACATCAGAACCCCTCCTGGCGTCACCCAAAGGCTCACCCCTTAGATCTGGGCTTAGGGCCTGATTCACAGGGTTTCCTACCCAATGTACCTGAAGTCTGCTCACTTCAGCCCCACCAACAATAGGAGAGAAATAAAAGTCACTGTAAGTTCCAGAGCTGTGTATAAACACATACTTCAAACTAGAGAAGAGAGAACTTGAAAAGATAGAGGTAATCAGAAAAAGTCGAGAAGAATGGTAGGATAAGAAAAGAAGGCAACCGACAAGGAAAGGGCAGATTTTGATCCTGGCAAACGTACACTATAATTCTTCCAAGGAATGGGGTGGCTGCGTGTACAGAGCAGTTTCACATAGCTCATCTCAGATGTGTCGGTGAAACTATCAAAGAATACTAATTCCTTTGTATTTATAAGAAATTAAGAAAGCATGCTAACTCAAATTGAGAATGGGCCCAAGTGAAAACGCCACAAAAATCACCACCTCGCTGACAACATCAGGCTACCTGACCAAGTGCCCTTACAGGCAGAATTGGGAATGGCTTGTCCGGAGCGCAGGTCAGGCAGAGGGAGGGCATGGGCAGAAATGCAGCAGGCTGCGCCGGCCGGCAGCTAGAGGAAGTCACCCGGCGTCCCGGACACGTCAGACCCGACCCTTCTGTTTGGTTGTGCCAGGCACCAGGCGCGTCATTCGGGCCTCTGCTTCTGGCCTCCGCCCTGGCGAAGCACTCGTCTGTTCCATGGACTATGCGGAGGCCAGCCCCGCAGCACTTCCCTTTCCCTTGTTCCCCTGACCCCACGGAGCTTGGAAACAGGATCTCAGAATTTTTATTTTACAAGAATATAATATGCTGAAACAATGAAACGGCAATGGAGTACATCATTCATATCCAGGAAACCAGCTCCGTTGTCAACAATAAATAAATATTTAAAGAGTGAGGAGTTCCTGACAGGCTCCAGGGGGCCCAGCATGTTCAGAGGTAGAGCCCCATGGAGAGGGGGAGTCAGGCTGCCGACTCCTGCTGGGATTCCCCAGGACAGGCAAACGGGAATTACAATAATAAATAACAATAATAATATGCTAAGACAATAGTCACAAAACCAACACATTATACTTAAATAATTTTCTGCTGGAGAACTCAGTGCAGAGAGAAGTGTTCTTTATCCCC
>PVKH010036626.1:0-11565 GCA_004027955.1 Chaetophractus vellerosus | reverse complement strand
TTAATCAGGGAGAGAAGAATTAAAAGCTACTATATTAATATATTTATACTTATGTCTTCTTGTATTTTTGCTTAATAAATATTGATGATTTGCTATTTGGTGCATAAATATTCATTAGTTTTAGATATTTATTGTGGATCACACTCTTTATTATGATAAAATGTCCTCTTTGTTTTTTAAAAATATTTTTGGCCTTAAATTCAACCTAGGCTGACTATGGAGGTCGTTACCTCTTTGTATTAGTCTGCCAAAGGGGTGCTGATGCAAAGTACCAAAAAACTGTTGGCTTTTATAAAGGGTGTTTAGTTGGGGTAAAAGCTTAGTTACAAGGCCCTAAAGAGTCCCACTAAAGGCTGCTTTCTCACCAAAGTCAGTTACCACATGTTGAAACAAGATGGTGGGCAATCTCTGCCTGGTCTCTCAGGCTCACCAAGGGGACAAGGATTTAGCCTGAGTCATGCCATACTGATGTCAAATCAAAAGCCCTAAATTGATTTTATCAAATAAACTTAAAACCTTTGAATTTAATACAATCAAAGGGTATCACACCCAGAGGAACCGAACAATTTACAAACATAATCTTTCTTTCATTTGGGATTCATAATTAATATCAAACGGCCACACCCTTCTTCCTTCATGTTTACATTTGTCTAGCATATTTGCCTGTCATTTTACTTTCAATAACTTTGAATCACTTTTTCTCTTAGGTCTCAACATATTGTTGAGTCTAGTTGGAGACTTTTTCTGTCCTTTTTATTTTTTTGGAATAAGTGAGTGTCCATATCTAATAGACATATGTGTTTTCAGTTCTGTTCTTTATTTTATGTTTCACTTTCCATTTTTATATATTTTAAAAACTTATATTTTATGACATGTCTTTGCTTCATTTTCTATGTGTTTCTTTTGATAATTGGAATGTTTGCATTTTGTTCAATTGGTTATTTTTTTATTACATTTTTATTAAATACTCTTAATCATCTATTTCTTTAGGAAGTATCTCTTGACTCTCTACTATAAGCAATGACAAAATGAATATATTTCCACTCCTCTGTTTACTTTATTCATTTGGTTTTGTTGTTTATATTCTTTTTCTTAGTGTTTAGTTAAGTATACATCTATTATCTGGCCAATCAACCTTAAGTTATTTCTTTTGTCTTCTGGCTGCCAGCATAGTTGTACTAGTGTCCACTTTTAAATTCCCAGACTTGTTTGAGTTTTAGTCCTATTATTAGAGTCAATACTTTCTGTCAGTCCTTTCTGTTGGACATCCTCTATTTATCTCTCCTTAGGTTGCAGTTTGTTCTCTAGCAGCATCTTTCAGAAGGACTCAGAGAAAAATGTATTCTCTGAGTTCTTAAAAGTTCAAAAATATTTTCGATTATCTTTATATTTGAGGCTTGTTTTATTGGGGATTAAATCCTTGGGTCATGTTTTCTTTCTTGAGGATTTTTTTCAGGATTTCCCCCAATGTATATTTGTGTTGAATGTTGCTGGAGAGCAGTCTAAGTGCAGTCTGATTTTTTTCTCCTTATAGATGGTTTGTTCTTGTGCTTCAATGCCTAAACGAGTCTTTATTTGAAGTCTTTTAATTTTACTTGGAAATGTATGGGTGTTCATCTTTGTGTGTTAATTTTTTCCTAGGACAAACTGTACTCTTTTAATATTCACATTTCAATCTTTGATTTCTTCTTCTTCTTTTTTTTTTGTGAATTAGAACTTTTTAACAATTTAATTTGTTTGGGATCACCAAACACCAACAGAGGCTCTCCTTTGTCTTCCACATCAGTTATTTTCTCTCTACTTTTTTGATTTGTTTCCTTTCCTCATTCCTGGATTCTGTGTCTCATTGTGTTTCCAGCAGTGTTCCAATGTTTTAAAAGGAGTCTTCATTTCTATGGTGTTTCATTTCCTAAGATGAGCCAGTTCACCTTTATTTCTTTTTGCCGTCTTGCCAAATTTTCAAAACGCTTGTATCTTTGCTTCGAATTTTTATTTTACAGAAATCTTTGCTACTTCTTTAAGCTATTTTTAACATCATGGAGATTTTCCATCACAATTTTGATTAGCTCTATGGCTACATTTATTTGGTGTTTTAGCTTCATGTATAACTTGTTTTTCCCGTTTCTTTCTTCCTTTTAAAAAGCCATACCTTGTTATAGATCCAGTGGTGGTATATTTTTATTTACTAATAATGTTTGAATGAGTAGGATTTCTTTTTGGACCAATTATTTTCAGGATATTTGTACTACAGAAGAGTCAGGGCTTTGCAAAGATGGCGTATCTTGTGAGATTACTCCTACAAAATCATCTCCACTATTTAACCTCTGCCAGGGAAACTCTCTATCAAATGATTGCAGGTTTTGCACATGAAAGTTGACCACTTAATTTTGAAAGCTGTGCTCCACTGGCTTTTCCTAAGATATTTATCTGCTGGTGTTTTCTTTTGCCCATTCCCTGTTTGACTGTCAGGGAATTTGACAGTTAAAAGAGGCAAAATAGAGCAGTTGTTAGAAATTAGGCTTTGGAGTCAGACTGCCAGGATTTGATTCCTGACTCATTAAGTAGTTCTGTGACCTTGAGTAAGTTGCTTAGCCTTCCTGTACCTCATTTTCCTCATCTGTAAGAGAAGGTAGCAATTATATCAATCTTACAGGGTTTAAGTGAATATAAAATACATTAATACAGGTGAAGTGTTTAGAAAAGAAGCTGGACAAAAGGAAAAGGCCATTGTCATTTTAAAACTGGAACTACAGAATGAATGGTTTCCTTTTCTATTTTAGACTTGCTGCTCCCACTCATTCTCCAAGCTGCTTCCTGTTCTGCAGTGTTTGGAAAACATTTCCATTTTGGTTGAGAAGCAATTTGGACATTTTGCTCTAGCCTGTCTGGACTGACAACCTCCAGCTGTGTTGCTAAGCAGAGTCTGCAGATGTTCATGAAGCTATCCATAAAAGAGAGCAATTCACCCTCAACTGATTCTATACTTAGAAGTTCAAATGTCTTTCACTCATGCTCATCTGCTCCCTCTCTTGGGCATTCTCTTTATAAGAGAGTTTACTTTCTTCTTAAAAAATACAGAATATAGATAATCAATTTCATTTGATAGTTAAAAAACAGATCCTCCCATTTGAGTGCTTAAAAATAAATTTGGAAAAAATATTACCACACAAATTATGGATATACACTAAAAGGCCACATGGAGTAATCTCTAGGTGGTAGGGCATGGAGTTTTAATTTTCTTAATTTTGCTTATCTGTATTTCTCTCTTTCTGCACTTATATAGCTTTTGTAATAATAAAAGGTGTTTCTTTTTAAAGTAAGGAAAACTTGGATTAGCTCAAAATCACGGCAATTGTAACATTATTGTACTATTCAAATAAAAAATGTGTATAATTTGAACTTGATTCTAAGAGGGGGTAGCCTAAACATTCTTTACTCTAGATGCAGGAAACAAAACTGAATGTTCAATAAAGCCTCACTTTTCCCTCTTAAATTAGTTAAATATAGAAAGCTGTTGTTACAATCCAACTCCTGAAGGGCATGAGTTGGTGTGGCTGTGAGAACAAAGAGCACATCTGGCACTTAGGCATAAACTTTATTGGGACTTATAGACAGGAGAGGTTCTCCGATGGCGGTAGTTTGGAGAATGAAGATAGTGCTCCGCAAAGAAATGGGAAAATGAGGGGTGATATACGGGGTTTCAGAACATGGACATTCCATAGGGTTTGAGAACAGAGTTTCTGCTAGGGTCACGTGAAGCATACACATGGGGTCTGGTGATGTTTTCACTAAGCCCATAGGAAGGACATTTGCCAAGAACATTCGCTGCTTTTGGAAGATTATAGTTATGATAGCATCTATACATTCTCTCCCCTCTGGGAAGGATTGTTAACCTTCAACTTATGTTTAGGTCACACAGGTGGCTATGTGCTGAGGCAACCTACGTTGGCCATAGGACAAGCATTTATGCACATTCCACAGCAACAGTATAAAAGACAACAGAAAAATAGGAGTCCCCCATCAAAAGGTAGTAGACCTATAAAAACATGTTGCCAGGGTCAAGATTGTCTAAAGCCATTATATGTTTTTCAGTGATAGTTGCAGTTCCACCTGGCACAAAAATGATCTATGAGTAGAAACACCAGGGGGCATGCTTTATTCTATATCTAGCCTTGATAGTAAAATTACACAACTCAGGGGGTAACCACCCCACATCAAGGGTTCCCTCTTGTTCCATGCAGTCTAGGGTGACAGACTCAGCCATTAACCATCCTAAACCATTATATACAGCATATCCTAATAAAGGTCTGGGCTTATTCATTTGTTCTGTTACAAGGGAAAATATATAATTATGAGTCTCATTGAAAGACGGCAGTGGAATCTCAGTTTTAATGAGAAAATCGTGTTCTAAATTTGTCTATGGATCGTATTCTGCCATGCCAGCAAGGTGTTCCACACTGTCCAATTTGCAGGAGTTACGGTCCAAGGAAGGTCAGTAGCACCCGAGGATGTTAAGTCTGTGCAAAACCAACATTAGGTTCGATTGTGGGCATGGATTACTGCTGAAGCCCACTGGAGAAGGGCATTGGCTAGGGTTTTATGGGCAAAAAGAAAGATGTTTATAGGACAGAGCTCTATGGCTCAGTATATAAGCAACGTTTCTATTAGTAGATAACAAAATACCAGGTAGGGGAGTCCTATGAGGATGCTTCCAACAACATACATTTTCCCCTTCCAAATTTTCTGAGTTTTCTATGGTGACCTCAAAAACTAGTTTAGGCATAAGGGCAGTCCACATAGACACACATAGGGACACAACTATTTGTTGTATGATTGGTTGCCTTTCTACCCTCACCTGTCAGCTTTCAGGGAATCAATGGGGAAGGCCTTTCTGTTTGTAGTTATCCAGGACTTATTTTGAGTCCAGGACTTTCAAACTGGACCTTGTGGCCAGGGTCTTGACAGGCTTTATTGTGACCAGCCGCCTTTCCTGTTTCCTGTACCAACCTGCCTCACCTTCCCTCTCAGAGAGGTTACACCATTATTCTTAAGAGGGAGCTGAAGGTAAATGGTTATTCTTCTGTAGATGCTTCCTGCTGGTTAGGGGCAGTGGTCCTTGCCTGACGAAGTTTGAAACTCTCTGGCTATTCTATTGAAGCCAAGGGAAAGCAGATCCGGCACCATGGTTGGAACTGGAAGAAATTCCCACATGACTAATTCTTTGTTCTGAAAATGTTGATTCTGGAAGAAATAAACTGAAGTGAGAGTTTTGAAGATACATGGTCCTACTAAACAGATAAAGATGGCAGTAAGTGGCTCCCAAAAGGGGGCCAGCCATGACATACTGGACCATGGGAATGAGAAAGGCCAGGTGCCTACAGAGGCTACATCCCCCTGAAGCTGATGGGCTTGATTTTGTAAGTTTCAAATGCTGTCTAGAAAACTGCCACTCCCTGTTCTCACAGTGGTAGTTAAGCCTAGGAGAGCTAGGACAGGTATGAGGAGAGGCACTGCAACCACAGTATAGGCAACCACAAAATAAGCATATGGAAAGGAAAATAAAGATAATAGTTAACAGTGCCATTCTTTTATATTACAGGCACATTCATTAATTACTTAGACAATGAATTAAGTTTACCAAGACTTTTAACATGGTCAATATCCCTCTGCATATGATCTAGAATAGGAGAGATATTATGTTATTGATCAGATATATAGGTAGAACACTTAATACTAATCAATGCAGAAATTCCTCTTTGAGCTGGAGTTAATAGATCTAACCTCCGGGTTTGCAATACCATACATGTCTCTCCATGGGAGCAGGCCATAATGCCAGTTGTGTCTGATTAGGTTCTACTCATATTACGCTGATAATTATTGCTCTACTTGCTATATCCTTCACACAGACAGCATGCTGCAGCACCACTGGCTCTTGGAGGGAGGCTCCAGTGTTTCACCAGCCTTGTGCATAGTGCCCTTTGGCACAATGAAACAGAGCCAGTTTGGGAACATGTCCATTGTAAATCTGGTCATACTGAGCCATCACTGGCTGCTGCAGGAGTCCAAAACTGCAATGTACTTGACTTCCACTCCAGGAGCCATGTCCATAGATGTGGTTGATCCTTTTATTATTCTAGGATTTGTGTGACCAACCTAGCCAATAACTCAATTTGACAGGCACCATGCTAGGTAATGGAGGCTTGGGTTGAATGCACAAGAGAGTTTGACAATACTGAAGTCTATCTCTTAATTTTTACACACTTTCTAAATACTTCCAATGCAGTTTATACCATATCAAATGAACTTAACTAATTTTAGTACTTTGCTTTTTTACTTCTACACCTTTACCATAATTATGTTAATTAACAGGTATTTTACTTTAGCAGTATATGAAAAAGTATACTACTTTCTCCATTATTTTATGAAAACCTAAGTTTTCTAAATAGAATCAAGATTATTTCCCCCCATCACCACTTTGATATACAGATTGAGGTGGCCTTTGACAGGTTTCCCTGTTATGAAGTTACTTTTTGTTATCAACATCAATTTAAGCTTTTTTTTTAAAAAAAATAATGGCTTCCTAGAATTAACCATTTAACTAATTCAGTTTAGAAGATGATTTTGCACACTTCCTATAACCATCCATAACCACATAGAGTATAGTTACTTTATCTCAAGACAAATTTCACCTTTACAAAACACATTCCGTTACTTAATGCTACCTTCTACAATACCTTCTACAACTTTCTATATTCATTAAAGACTTATCTTACATATTTCCACCCTGATTTTATGAAAACCAGCTAACTTATCTTAGGACAAAACACATTCCCTTAAACAAACATCAAATTTTAGTCAGTATTAACTATGGATTCATTTCCACAAAACTTTTACTTCTTCCTATATCCATTTAATTCTCATATCCCTCATTCTCCTCTGTGAAGGAAAAGAAAACTATTCATTTCAATTTAGGCAAAAATAATTTTTGAAAAGAGATTTGTAATAATTTCATTAGCCAAAAACATGTATGTGGCTATTTCATTGGCTTCATTTCTGAAGAATTTTTATATCACAGAAGGGTTACAACTGTGGCAGGGGAGGATCACTGCTGTGGGGTGTCAGTGAGTGGGGATACATGGGAGGACGTTCACCTGGGTATACATATAAGGCATATAAATGTGTTCAGATGTTCATGGGGGCATTGTCATGGTGGGTGGAGATTCACACAACAATCAAAAGAATATCAAATTCCCATCTGAGGGAGCTCTGTCACATTCTCTAATGGAATGACAAGAATGCCCCAAGTACGGGGACAATGACTTGTGAAGGAGGATGGTACATTGAAGGACCTTTGATATTGATGACTATGCTTATAAGCCTTTGCTCTTGAAATTGAAACTTAGCCTAGTGACATAGGGTACCTAAGTTACTAACGGGGAGCCTCTTTGTTGCAAAAACTTGGCCTCTCTCTAAGCCAAACTCAGCATATAAAAGCAACAACTTTCCCCCAGTGTGGGGCATGAATCCTGGGGATGAGCCTCCCTGGCACCGAGGGGTTGCTACCAAGTACCAACAAGCAATGCATGTGGAAAAACAAACAAACAAACAAACAAACAAACAAATACCTTGACCGAAAGGGGGAAAGCTAAAGACAAAGGAGTTTGTATGGCCAAGAGACTTCAAAGTGGGTTGGGAGGCCATCCCAGAGGTAACACTTTTGCACATCTCAACAGGATCTTATTGACAGCCAAAGTATATACGACCCCAAATAGCGAAGCTCCTTAAAGATATGGAGACATCCATACACTGTAGTCAGGGCAGACAGCTTAGGAATATGGCCCCTTCTCAGTGGGCCTTAATCTGGTATTTATGCTCCCCAGTGTGACTGAGTTAGACTCAGCAGTGGTTACCCTATGCATGACTATTCTGTCCTATTTGAACCTAAAATTAGTACTAGAGTTGGTAGGTGTACATTCAAGAGACTTAAATCTTTGGGCTGTCCATGTGCCAGCTGAGCCCTGAATCTCAACAGAGTTGCAACTCCTACTCTCCAGTTCAATGGATTCATCCAGGACAACTAATGGGGAGGAGATGATGGACAAATGACATACCAAGGAACCAAGAGTGCCTACAACTGCAAGCAATAGAGTCCCAGCCATTGGGTGTATGGGATCAAAGACCCCCTCAATTAATGGTGGAGTGGGCATCACAATCCCAGAGTCCTCAGGACTGGGAAATGAACTATGGACTAAAATATACTTACTAGTATTCTACTATAGACTTATTGTGATTCTAGCAATGGAAGAAATACCATTGTTGTGGAGGCAGCGACCCATGGATGTTCTGGGGTTAGGGAGAGGGAAAAACAGGTGTAATAGGGGGCCATTTTCGAGACTTGGGAATCATCCTGAACGACATTACAATGACAGATACAAACCATTATGTATCTGACCATAACCTACAGAGTCAAATGGGAAAGAGTGTAAACTACAATGTAAACTATAATCCATGCTTAGTGGCAATGCTCCAAAATGTGTTTATCAATTGCAATGTATGTACCACACTGATGAAAGATGTTTCTAATGTGGGAAAATGTGGGAGATGTGGGGAGCGAGGCATATGGGAATCCCCTATATAGTCTCTATGTTTATGTAATCGAAATATCTTTCAAAAATAAAAAAGAGATAAAGCATAAAAAAGTAATTTCATTAGCCAAAAACTTACAATTTTTATCATCTTAAAGATTTAAGAGACTTAATACTACCTTATTGTATTAGTATTCATATAAACCTATGGAGATTATACCCAGGCTAAATAAAATTAGAACAATTATAGTTTATGTAAGAGATATTCTTTTTTATCCTTCTTCCACAGGAGGCTAAAACCTTTTTTCTTTAATAAAATTCTAAAATTGTGAATAACCTTAAAAGCATACAGACTGCCAGTTTCTGAAATAATTATAATTGTTTAATTTGTTTATCATAATTTAGAGAAAAATCTTTCCATAGCTTTCAAGGATTTTTTCCATTACTTACTGAAATTTGACAATTGGATTATTAATTACCCCATTTTAAGGCTGTTAAAATGTTTAAATTGGGGAAGATAGGGAAAACATTCTGGCAGCAACTTTGTGAACCCCTTGCCACCTGAATGGTATGCTTGTGGGCTAGTGGAGCTAAAAAAATTAGTTTAACTACTGGAGAAGAAGAAAAACTTAGCAACATTAATGTCACTAATAAGATAGTTTAGTTGCTTAGTTAATAAATGAAAGTATCTGTAATGGTTAGGCTAATGTGTCAACTCGGCCAGGTAATTGTGCCCAGTTGTTTGGTCAAGCAAGCACTGGGCCATATGTAACAGGTACCTAATGAATAAAAAATAATTTCAGACCCCCAAATCCCAAAACCAAAGAAACTGAGTGGTAAGTTTTACAAATGGGGGAAAGTTAATTGAATGAAGTCCATGCACCATCCTTTTGCTGTTTTCCATGTAGTAGTGTATGTAGAAGAGACACTGGTACTTATCACATGGTACTAAACCCATTTCTGTACCTGTCTTCCCTCTCCAGACTATATGCTTTCCAGAAACAGGGAGAATATCTTTATTTTTATCTACTCAAACCTAGGACAGTGGTTGGCACATAACCCATAATCAATATTTGATGCTCTGAACTGAACCAAATGTGACCATGCTTTTCTATTTCTCTCTGTGATGTACTATATTGTGTGAAAATGGCTAATGGAATGTCTTCCATATTTGGAGTATATCTGTGGTTTTCTGACTTCAAATAGGGACTCTGTGATATAAACAAGATTCACTTGCAGGGAGGGACCTGGGGGAATGACTCAAAGAGGAAGTTACCATCTGAAATTGAGGGCAGGAGGGTAGCAGGAATGCTTTAAGGAGAGGCATGCTCTGTATTAAGACATTCTGGACAGAGAAATTTTTAAAAATGGTGTAGAATATGGGCTTCAAATGGAAAAAATCCCCAAAACAGGCCCTCTGCTTCACTGATTTGCAATCAAGCTATTTTCCACATGGGCAAGTCCTGTGTGAAAGCATGCTCCAAGCTAACAGCAGGGGCTTCCTTCCTTGTGTGCTAGGTGCTAAGCATATAAGGGTGAATGTCTCAGCCTCGGCCCCTAGGGAGCTGGTAGTCTAGTATGACAGTCAGGGTGTGAAAATCTCTGATACTAATCTACCTAGCTTTACCCACAATAACCCTTAAGGTTTATATATAATAAGTAAATAAATTTATTATATATATTATAAATTTATATAATATAATTTTATTATAATATTAAAAAAAATATATTTAACTGCTTTTCTTCTTGCCCTGAGAATCACTGTACATCAGACTCAGCCAAAGCTTCCCCTTTCCCATTGTAGTCCTGGTTCAAAATCCACACTGCAAAATTCACAATAAATTGTTATGTGGTTATTTCTGGATGGAGGGGATTATTGGTAGATTTGATTTCTTTTCTTTGTGCTTTTCTGTCATCTCCCAGTTCTACACAATAAACGGGGCATTGCTTTTGTAATGAATGGAAGACGTTATTAAAAAAATAAAAAGACAGTCATCAACTTGCCCTGAAAAGTCCTGATTGTCTTCCTTTAAACATTTAAACTCATACTTGCATTTTAACACAAAGAACCAAAGCCTACACCCCACCCTCCCCAAGCATCAATGTGTTATACTCCACCATTTTTTGGAAGGTGGTATCTCTCCAGTGAGTGCAAGATAGGGGAGTTACTCAAGGTTTGGCTCAATTTATGCTCAGCAAGCTCTTTGTTCCCTCTGAGGACTCTTCACAGCCCAGAATGTTGAGAGCCTCGTTCCTAATGCCGTGTGAATCTGCACTGTGACCCAGTAATCACATATCCTAAGAGGGGCTGCTAGATATTTTTTTGAAAAGCCAGTTGGTATTAATTAATATTACTATTGTTTTGCCAGCTTCTTTTGACACTTTATAAAATTATTCATTAACTAGCTAGCTCTTTCCTCAATTCTCCTTACTGGGTTTGCATTAATTTAATTTGGAATTGTTACAAACATTGTCACATTTTTTTTCTGTATGGCTAAATCTTAGACAGTAAATCTAAAGACGTATAAAATTCAGGCTGGCAGAATATTAGAAGTGTGATTAATTATGTTTAATATTCCTCCTGTGTGAAGTGGATAACTAGTTATTTCCAAAACCAACCTCTTTTCACCCACCTCTTTTATTTTTTAAACCTGTAAGTACCTACCTCACTTTAGGATGGAATACTAGAGTCTTACAATGAGTCAGGGTGGGATTTATTTTGAGTGCAGGTCAAGGTTCAAGTCACTCTCCTTAGCAATTATCATTCCTCTCTCATGACTGCCTAGCTATTTATAGTGAAGAATTTTTAGACTTCACTTTGAATTACGTAGAGAAATTATAAAATCACCTTTTCATATACATGGTCTTAGGATAACAATCTATAAATAATCGGGGGTCTCCAAGAGCCTAAAATAATTGAGCAGCCAGGAAAATATCTATGTAGTGGACAGGCAAGATATGTTAATTTATTGACTTAATC
>PVKH010036625.1:0-11565 GCA_004027955.1 Chaetophractus vellerosus | reverse complement strand
ACTGCCCTAACCAGCAGGAAGTAACTCCAAAAGAAGGATCATCACCTCTCAGCATCCCCTTGAGAATAATGGCATAAACTCTGTGAGGTGGGAGCATGATATATACAACCTATACTTGTGTCCAGAAGTGGATTGGTAGATAGATAGACAGTTAGATAGATGGATAGATGGATGATAGACAGATGGATTGAGAGAATTATATGGAAAATGTGGCAAAATGTTAAAATTCATGGATTTGGGTATTTGAGAGGTATAGGATTATGTTAGAGTTCTGTGTATGGTGTTTGTATTAGTTTTGTAAC
Source organism: Chaetophractus vellerosus (assembly GCA_004027955.1). NCBI lineage: Eukaryota > Metazoa > Chordata > Mammalia > Cingulata > Chlamyphoridae > Chaetophractus > Chaetophractus vellerosus. The sequence goes on along the minus strand of PVKH010036625.1, from coordinate 11,263 downwards.
TGTCCTATAGGCGTGAAAGCATTGCAAAATTTTTTAAATGTTCAAAAAATAGAATACCATTTACAGTATCTCAAAAACAGTGAAATCTTGGATGTAAATATAACAAAAAAGAATAAAATTTGTATGCTCAAAACTATGAAACAAGAAAGAAATCAAAGAAGGTTTAAATAAATGGTACCTTGTTCATGCCTAGGAAAATTCAACTAGTAAAGACGACAACTCCCCAAATTGATGTACAGTTTTAATGCAAGTCCTGTCAAAATCCCAGCAAGTATTTCGTAGATATAGATAAGATTATTCTAAAACTTATATGGAAAGTCAAACTACAATAGATAAAATTTTCTTGAAAAAGAAGATAAATTGGGAGGAGTCACTCTACACAATTTCTAGATATTATGGAGTTACACAAATCAAGACTTTAGTATTGGTGGAGGAACAGACATATAGGTGAATGGCATAGAATGGAGAAACCTAAATATACCTACACAAATATCCAACTGATTTTTTTATGCAAAAGTAATTCAATAGAGAAAAGAGAGCCATTTCAATAAATGGTTCTGTACCAAATGGGTAGTCATTGTCAAAGAAATGAACCTTGACTTAAGTCTCACATCATATGTAGATTTATTTCTAAATGGATAGAAGATGTAAATGTAAAAGGTAAAATTATAAAAATGTTTGGAAAAAAAATAGAACATCTTCAAGATTTAGGGATAGGCAAGGAAATTCTTAACTTGAAACCAAATGTAAGAACTGTAAAAAGAAATACTTATAAAAGAACCTCATCAAAATTAAAACTATTGCTCTGTGAAAAATACTGTTATCAGATGAAAATACAAGCTACTGACTGGGAGAACATATCTGCAAATCACAGGCCTGACAGTCTAGTATCTGGAATATTTAAAGATCTTTCAGAAGTCAATAGTAAAACAGAAAGCATCAAACTAGAAAATGGGCAAAAAGCAGCACATCTTATCAAAGAGGATATACAGATGGCAAATAAGTACAGAAAAAGATATTCAACATCATTAGCCATTAGGGAATTGGAAATTAAAACCACCAAGAGGTATCTCTCTACACCTATCAGAATGGCTGAAAAAAAAATAGTAACATCAAATGCTGGCAAGAGTACACACCTCTGGCCTCTAATTTCTAGGCATGAATACCTTCCTCACATGTCATTGTCCTTGAGAAAACCTACTGGAGATAAGAGTATCATTCATTATTTGAAGAGTTTTGATAATATTGATAAGACATGGTTATCCAATACTTTACCCCAGTTTAAAGGTTCTTTCAGGCTTCAAAATAATATTGTTTGATATTGTTCAGGAACAAATATTGTTCAGTAATAATAATTAGTGAAATCAATAAATATGCATTGCAGGTTGTACATATTTTTTGTTCGCTGGCAATAAGGAAGTCAATAAACAACAATTATGTCCTTAAGAAATGTGTATTTTAGTAGTGGAAAAGTTACTTAAAAATGATTACAATGTAACTGTAATTAAAATAACTATAATTGCAATAATTGCAATGTTTTATCTAGTATGTGAATTGAGATCAAATATCTAGCCCTTCTTGGAAAAATCAGGGATAATCACCACCCCCCCGGACAGTAGTCTAAAATGGGTGTCAATGTAGTAAGGTCACTTAACACCAATTTATGAAGGCAAATGAGGATACATTAAATGGTTTCCTAAAATGTTCTGGTGATTAAATGAACAAATGCATGTAATGGGTTTTGTACAGTGCCTGACACGGTAAACATACCTACATGTCAGCACTGACTCTTTTCAGGAGGTGTATGTGCCATGAACTCCACCCACACACACACCCTCCCACTAAAAAAGTTCCCTTAAGATGGTAGCCTCATGTATCCAGATCTGAATAGAAAGGAGATGAGGGGAAAACACACACAAAACTCAATCAATATACTTTGTGATACTGGGCCTTCTAGATATTCTCTTCATCATTCCTTAAAAAAGTAAATGGCAATGCAGGCATTTAATGGAAACTTTTTAAAACTAGCTCTATTCAACCTAATTAAAGAGTGAATTATACCCTCCATCCCCTTTTCTAAAGTTACATAGCCCAGTGTTGAATGTTCAAGATAATTAGGTAATCTCTAGTAAGCCCACTAATTGTGTTGCATGCTCAACAAGCATCGCTTATACTGCTCTCCTAAACCTACTTAGGACACTTTTACTAATATTACTAGAAGCCACATAAAGCGATAGAAGATGAATATGAAGAGAGGATTGTTTTTATGAAAACCAGGTAGAGTGCTTTGTAATTACTCAATATATGTGAATTGAATAAGAGAGGAAAAATTAAAACTATTAGAAAATTGTAAAATTCTAGAGGGTGCTGCTATCAGTTTGCATCAAACTCTTCTTTTTTTAAGATTTTGCTATACCAAAATAAATTAAAACTGGAAGTCATAAATGAAGCATTTCGCTTATAGTTTAAACAAGACACTTGTCTAAAATTCCAATTTTATACCAAGATAAAAAATATTGGTTCCATATTAAATTACTTTTGAAATAATATCATTATATGTGTTATTTAAAAATATGTATTATTAGTTATCTGCATAACATATTTAATAATTTACATTTTAATCATCTTTTTTTCCAATTAACCTATAAATGATGAACCACAGAAGATGAATTTCTACTTTACCATATTCATTTTACACACCCACTACTTTAAATGTAAGTAATTTATCCAAGGTCACTTTACAATTATGTGGTAGTGAAAGGAATTGAACAAGGTGCCTTTGATGAAAATTCTCATGCTCTTTCCACTCCTGAAAAGTTTCATAAATGTTGATTGCTCTCTTACTCGTGATTTTCTAGTCACCAGGCCAAATCATCTTCATCCTTCAATTGCCATTTGAATATTATTTTGTTTCATCCTCCACATCCGCCATCATTGCAACTAAAATTCTCCCCACAGCATATCCTTTTCATAAAGCTATTGCAATGTATTAATATTTGGGCATAAATACTTGTGTACTGTTTCTCACCCACTCATCCTAAGCCTCATAAAGGCAGATACTGCACTCTTTTGAATGCCACTCTACCCCAGTGCCTAATTCATGTCCTGTCATTCAGTGCACATTCTATACGTATGTAATAATCCAATCAGTGAATTAAATAACACAGAATCTGGTACATCATCAGACCATCAATAAAACTTTGCTTTGCTGCTTGAATGAGTTAGTGATGCAGAGTAGTTGTAGCCAGGATTTATGGAAGCCAACAGGTGTGCACTTGAAGTGACAATAGAGTACAAATAAGAAGAAAAAAGAAAAGAAAAGAAAGTTGACTCACTGAATTAACAACTGAGCTTATGTCTAGATATGACAAATACCAAAATCCAGAGAATGGCAAATACTGTTATTTTCAAGCCCTACTATCACTTTATTTATCCGTGCACAATTTGCTAAGAAAAGTTCTATATTGATGGTCTAATTTCCACCCCACTACCAAGAGGAATGCAATAGGTGATAATTCAACTGAAAACAGATTTCCTGTTTTACACAAGTTACTGTTTTTGGTAGGAAAATGGTGCTGAAGGGGCATAAATGATAGGCTCATCCCCAGATAGGAAGCGTATATTCCCATCAGAATAGATTTTGTCCCCAAACCATATATTCAGATATTCAATACTTAGCTTGACACACCTGCCTTCTGCCTACACTCATAAACATTGCAAATAAGGATCTGATCATAGGTACGCCTATGTTTGTACCAGTTATTTAGTGCTGCATAATAAACCAACCCAAAACACAGAGCTTAAAATGATGCTTTACTATTCCTCATGGCATCTGTGCTTCATCTGAAGCGTTCTGCTGAACGGCCCTGGGCTCAGCTGATCTCAGATGGCACTGAGTCTGGTCAGATGTAGGGGTGATTGTAGGCTGGCTGGGCAGGGATGAGCTCATCTGAGATGCCCAGTCTTTGCACCACGTGATCTCTCCTTCTTCAGCAAGCCAGCCCAGGCTTGCTCTCATCACATGGCAGGGGTCTAAGGGAGACTGCAGAAGTGCACAAAGCTGTGTGAAGTCTAGGTACAGAACAATCACATTGTTATTCTGCTACATTTTATTGGTCTGCCTTTTTTTCTCTGTATATGTGGCTTTTTATTCCTTCATTTATAAAGGACTCCAGTAAGAGGATTAAGACTCACCCCGGGCCACATAATCTAATCAAAGGCACTTAACTGAAGTAATTTAATCAAAGTTCCCACCTACAATAGATTTACATGCACAGGAATGGATTAGCTTTAAGAATAGGATTTTCCAGAGTCCACAGAAGCTTCAAACTATCACACAGGTCCAACCCAGTCTCAGCAAGAGGAGAGAGAAACTCAAGTCCTTGTGTGTGTGTGTGTGGGGGGCTGCAACATCATGGAGAGTGGGGAGGTGAAGAATTGCAGACACTTTTTTGCAATCTGCCTACTAAGCCATCCCATTGCAATTTACGCCATTCCAGTCTTCTAACTCCTGAAATCTATAATAGCTCTGCTTTAATATAGATACGCTGGGGCCCAGAAGATTGTGCAATGTGCTCAAAGCCACTCAATATAAATAGAGCACTTTCTGGATTACTAATTTAATATGCTTTTCTAACTATAGGTCTTTAGTTCCCCACCCTTACAAATCCTTGTGAATTTCAGTAAAACCCAATTTTTAAAAAGCAGTATCTCACAAGGTCTAAGGTAATATGAGAGAGATGATTGCATATAAGAGATTTTAGTACATTTCAAAAAGTAAAGACTAGAGCAGAAGTTATCACTTAGATACATCAAAGGGGGATTCTTTAAAAATATAAATGAATTTCCCTGAAGACAATCCAGAGAATAAGCATGTACCCTGGAACATGGGTGATATTAAAACATGTGGTTGAAACTGGGTTAGGGAGTGATGGTTATCAGTCAAAATTCCCTATGCAGATTGATTGGCCCCATGTTGCCCAGACCTCTCTTCACAGCCAGCAGGTAGCTGGGAAATTTCACATAGCATCCCTATATAGGATATTGAGAGACTCTTTTCCAGAATAATTTAAATGCTTTGGGGAAAAGACCTTGAGATAATGACATTTGGTGATCTATGCCAAAAAAGGATGTAGAAATCTGATCAAATTTCATTGAAGCCCACCAGGAGAAAAGACCTGTCCTGCCTTTATGGTGTCCCAATATCAAGTGTTCCATCTCTACCAAGGTCTGGTAACACACCGAGAGCTGTTTTTAAAGGGAATATAATTCTCTAGCTACTGGTGGAATGGGCTTGTTCCAGAATCCCAGAGGCCAGCCTTGTGATTTTTCCACTGAAGTTTGCCTTAAGCTCCATATTACATCTTTTCCCTCAACTACACAGGGTCTGCTGGATCATATGGCCCTAGTGTTAGGGCTGATGGCACTGTGCCTTAGACCTGCTGCCGTGGTGCCCTTTGTCTGCTCTGGGCCTCGGTCAGAGCTGGCATCCTTCTGTGTCACTGGGTATATAGTCTAGAACAATATATTAGGTTTGGAATATGTTGACTTTAGAACTCAAAGAGGCCACCCAGGTACTATGCTTCCTTCTCTGTGATAGATGACGCAGGAAACAGATGATATTTTGGAAGGGATGTCCTAGAAATACCCTGATATTTGTCCACTAAAAACTTCACTGAAGTGGCTGGTCCCTGCATCTTCACAGGGTTTGTCTTCCCAGCTCTGTGGCACCTCCAGTCTCCTAGCTAAATTCTTGTTCTTCCTGTCCGGTCAGCATGATGTCATCAATGAAATGAATCAAGGTGATACTCTGTCAAATGCCCAGGTCATCCAGATATGCTTTGAATATTTTAACAGATGTAGGCAAGGTGACATGGCCCTGAGGCAATTCCATAAATTAATATTCTTGTCTGATCCCCATGAATTTGAACTCTTTCTGATCCTCCTTTCAAGTGGGAATGCAAAATAATGAAGTCACCAAATCTGTGGCCACATACCATGTACCTGAGGCTTTATTAATCTGCTCTAGCAGTGCTACCATGTTTTCTAAGGCTGTGGTAGTCTCTAGTCACTCGCCAGGATCAGTCAGTTTCTGCAGTGACCAGACTGGTGAACTGAACATTCAGAAAGAACTACATGAGATATAAACTAATATTACAAAAAGCACTTCATCTTTTCTGAAGCCTTGGCTTGGCTGGAGAACCCACTTGCCTGATGCCTTACCACTGACGTAGGGCTCCTTTCTGGCAGTAGGGCCTGTTTCCTCTCCAGGTGGGCCTCTTCACAGCATGGCAGGTGACTCTCCTGGAGTGAACAATAGAGAGAGAGCGTGTAAGGAGGAAGCCACGTGCCTTTTATGTCTGGGTCTTGAAATCACACAGTGTCACTTAGTTAAGTCTCTAATTTCAGCCCAAACCCCAGGGTAGGGAATTAGGTTCTGCCTTTTGAGGGTAGGATTGGCACAAATTACTTGCAGACACATTTTTAAACCACCAGAAACACTACAAATGCAAGTCTAAAACAGTGCTTTAGGTCTCTGAATTCGAAACCCGGGTCTCTCCACTGAAGCAAGAAAAGCGTCGTCAGGAGATGCCCTGCCTTAAACTCTGTGGAATCACTTGGGTTTGTTGTTGTTGTTGTTGTTGTTTTTCAGAGTGGAAATAAAATAATAGAAAAACACAATTGCAAAGTGTCCTTCAAGTGTTCATAAAAAGACCTTTCATTTACCCTAAGGGCTTGTGCACCAGAAATAATTCTGTTGCTTGGTCTCTGTAAATTCATGTTTACAGGTCTCAGTTACTCAGGAGTCCGTAAATGGAATTTAAGAGAAATCAAAATAATATGAAGAGATATATAAACTCTTAGACCTGAAGGGTCTTTCAGTGCTGACATACTGTCTTAGGCAAGTTTCCTCAAGCTGTGCACTAAAGATATATAGCTATCCAAACGAAGGGGAAAAACCATTTAAACTCCTTAACAAAGAAATTCTTTAACAAAGATAAACATTTTCTTAATTTAGGTCAACTGAGACTTCTCAGAGATTTTAATACATTAATGTGCACTTTGAATTTTCATGAACTCAATATAGCCCCAGAGTTTACAAAATATGTTTACAAAACATATTTACTACAATTTAGTAGAACAAAATTTGGGAAAGTCTGACTTGGGTCTGAGGCAATCCTAGATTTCCAAATACTTTAAAGGCTGACTTACTAGTTGTACTTTGTGTAAAAGCCTTTTCTTTGGCTTGCCCTTAGTTACCCGTGCTCTTCATGATTGTGGTTATATAAGTCGGTACATCTTATGTATTCCAATGATGACTTGGTCCCTAGAGCTTTTGTGCTCATAACTTACATGTTGCGATAAACGGTTAATGCAGTAAAGTTCTACAGGATTCCCCACAATGTGATTGCAAAATAGCCTCACTTTCAGATCAGTCAGAGTACTGTGAAAGAATATGGCAGAGAAAAACCATCGTAAGGAAACTGGAATTGAAGTTATATTGCATGAGTTAGAGACCTACCTCTCCTCTTTGTTCATTTAAACTTGCTAAGCCTGAATTTTCTCTTCTGGAAAATGGGACTCATTAAGCCCCACCCAGGCTTTTTTTTCTCTCAGAATAAATGGGGACAATGCACAAAAACTCAGCTGAATTGCTAAGTATTCTGTACGTATCAGAAATTAAAGAGACGCCTGCTGGAATAATGAGCCGAACAGTTCTTTGCAGCTAGGCAGCATTATTAATAGAACAAGTGGCGACACACAGCATATAAGTGGATACAGAATCTCACTTCCCACATGGCCCAGACACCCGTGGCGAACTATTTCTTCAGCAATGTCTCTGGCTTAAAGTATTGAAGGATATGTTAGTGGATTTTGTGAAATAAGCCAAGAATTAAATTCCTTCCGCTGGAGCTAACAGCAAGGCAGCATTTTGGTATTAGTCTCCCCTTTTGTTTGGATCAAGGGATAATGAATATCTCTATAGAGAACGGCGAAAAAAATCACATACCATTTAATAAGTGCAAATTCTACCCAGATGCCTTTCTTTCAGAGAAGTCAACCAGGAAGAAAAGGACCCTAGTGCAGTGTATTGTGTCCACCTACTTCCCCACTCTCTTTCTTTCCTCTGAAGACAACTAAAGCAGACTAGATTTAGTAGACATATCTAGATAATTTATAGGTATAGATATAGATGTAGATGTAGACATAAACATGGGTATAGACCTGGATATGGATATGGATATAGATACGGATATGGATATGGATATGGAAAATGTCCTGACTCAAAGAAATTAAGGAGTCTCCTCATGCTAAAAAATATAATGAGATTATCTGTGGTCGGAGAAAACTACTCTTGAATTTCATAGCACCATAACCTTGGATAAATCATTTAACTTTTGGAGTCTCCGTTTCTTCAGATATAAAATAAGTAATAATAATATTACTTACTCCACAGCATCTTTGTGAAGATTAAATGAGATAGAGCAGAATGCAAAGCTGCCTGGCATCACACCTGATACCTAGAAAGCATGCAGTCACTGTTAGCAATTCTTATTTGTAGATGTACTTGGGAAGTTGTGTACATTGGTTATTAAAAGTGCACCCTTTACATTCAAGGGGATTTCAGACTAGGGTGTCCTGGGGTGGGAGGAGGGTGGCCAAGCCTGCTGTGCTGAGCCCAGTGCAGGTAAGGGCTGCCGCATGACGGACGAGAGAGGGGGGTTCTGAGTGGAGGGTCAGAAGCCACCCAGGGAAGATGGTATTGCCGGTGGGCATTAAATGATAGGGAAGGTTTCAGCAAGTGTCTCCGAGGAATTAGCCTTATTTCCAGACTAGTGTTTTGCCAAGAGTATGAAATATGGATTCCAACAGACCCGGATGGCCTTGGGAAGTATTTGTTTTCATTTGTTCTACAAATGTTTATTGAATCAAACACTCTGATAGCCCCAGAGGATTCAACGATGAATAGAATGTGATTTAGCACCTACCAGGCACTCACAATCTAGGGAAGGAAATAAGCCAATATTCATGGGAGGATAAGAGTAGGTTGACCTTATAATTTATCACCAGACCAGGTACTTTCGAGTATATAACTGGGTCACTATTAATAGTCACACCAGGACAAAACTATGCACCAAGTCAGTCCTCAGCAAATAGAAGCCTACTATAAACCTAAGGAAGTGGAATGACATCTCTAAAAGTACTATAGGAACAGAGACAAATGAAAGGGGCCAACACAGCACAGACTGGCAGCAAAGAGTCCAGAAAAGTCCATACTGCATTGCAAGGGGCTGATGAGAGTCCCCCAGGCACAAAAGAGGGGGTGGGAGCCCGCGGGTGGAATGGCACAAAGATAGTGAGCCAACACCCGCAAGTAGCTTCACATGACTGGAGCATAAGGTAAATGAAGGGAGGGATGTGCAAGACGTTATCATAAGATACTTTCACGAAAAATCTTCCCCAACTAATGCAAACATTGTTAACAGCACAAAATCAGTAAAGGCAGGGAAGGAGCTCTCCTCAACTCCCAAAATAGGTCATATAGATGGCTGCTTATACTGCCCAACATCAGCTCTGTTTCTTAGCATGAGAGCTCGCTACTTGGCTGCTCCAGGATACTGAGGAAAATAGAAGGTTGCTGCCCTTGCATCCTATGACCTGACACAGATTCTCGAAGCCCAAACACTCATGTTACATTTTCTTCCCAGAAGGAATGCAATTGCACAAAGCAGCTGGGCTGGGCCTCTCGCCGCATGTGCTCTCTGAAATGGTTGAAGCGACATATAACAACTTACCTCGTGTTACGTTTTCACAGTAGTAAAGGTATTGATGTCTCCTCTGAGAACTGAGAAACGCTTGTCAGCAATATGCAGGGGCTCAGCTAAGAGAACTGAGGAAATCAAGAAACAAATGAAAAAAGACAGAAGAACAGTAACTCTAAAGAAAGTCCTGCTTTTGTCCTTTCTGCAGGGGCTTTCCCAATTCTTAGTAAAATTCAAAAGTCCTCCTGTCTTCAGAGTCTCCAGATAGACGGAAGGCTCAACTCAAAACCAGGTTCACGATTACCTAAAGGGAAAAAGGACGATGCTCTCTGACCTGTCGAGGGAGGATGGTTCAGCACATGCTGCAGGCTGGAGGTACAGGCTAACAGAAACAACACAGTGCAGAGCCACTAGAGGAGTACAAAGTATACAGCACAGGTGCCTAAGATGTTCATTTGATTCTCTCTTCCTCCCTGCTCTTTTCCTCCATTGACAGTTTATTCCTGATCATTCCCTTTCATGAATACAGAGTCCTCACAGTCTTCCAAGAACTCTTTCTGTCAAAACCCACTTTCTTATCCCTTATAATGCCAATTTGGAAATGATTAAAAAATTGTATAAAGAGGCAACTTGAATAGAAATTCACCTTGACTATGATTCAGAAGTTCAGGTTTTGGTTGTGCTGGTAAATAATTTGGGTCCATAGGGGAGTCATCTCATCTTTCAGGTTTTCAGATCCCTCGTCTGTCAAACAACGATATTAGATCAGAACAGTATTTCGCAAAGTTTTTGTCAAAGATTTCAAGACTGCTGCGTGAGTTCTTTCTCTGCATTTGGTGAAGCTGACAAGTCATGTTTTTGGTAAAAGAAGTTTCTCTGTGATAATATTGGTTTAAAGAGGTTTTGATTGTTTGTTTGTTTTGAGGTACCAGGGCCGAAGATTGAACCCGGGATTTCGCATGTGGAAAGCTGCCAAGTCAGCTCACCGGCGTGGTGGCCCGCCTGCTCATGGGGGCTTGACTTTTTGCCCGCAGGGGCTTGCCTTTTTGCCTGCCCGCATTGGCTTGCCTTCTCGAGGTGGTCCGCCTGTTTGAGAGGCCCTTAGGTATTGTTTTATGAGCCATAAAAGGAAAGCAGAACCTGGTTGACCACAATTTATAGACCTCAACTTGACCACCTGCCTGCTGTCTGAATGAGTTTCAAATGATTCAGGAATTTAAGGTTGTCGGAAACCAGCTGTGGCTCAGTTGGTAGGGCTCTGGTTTACCACATGGGAGGCCCTGGGTTCGGTTCCTGGGGCCTCCTGGAGAAGGCAAGCCACCGCGAGCAGGCAAGCTGCTGCGCGGTGAGCTGACTCAGTGGGATGCCGCAGCATGGGGAGACAAGCAGACACAGAAAAACACACACAAAAAAAATGAACACAGCAAGCACAAGCAGCAAGGAGGGGGGATAAATAAATAAATAAATAAATCTTTTAAAAAAAGAATTTAGGGCCCAGC
>PVKH010036624.1:0-11570 GCA_004027955.1 Chaetophractus vellerosus | reverse complement strand
TTGCTGTGTGTCCATTCTTCTGTGTTCTTCTATGTCTGCTTCTTGTCTCCTCCCGTTTTTGCGGCAACGTGCCAAGTTGGCCCTCCGCACAGGTAGCTTGCCCCGCTCGTGGGTGGCTCCGTTCCGTTTCATGGGTGGCTCCGCTCCATGTTTTGCGGGAAGCACAGCTCCGTGTTTAGTGGGTGGCTCGGCTCCGTCTTTCGCGGGTGGTACAGCTCCGTGTTTTGCAGGCTGCTCGGCTCCATGTTTCACGGGTGACTTGCCATGCCCGTGGGGGCTCTGCCCTGCCCGTGGTGGCTTTTGGCCTTGCCCACAGCGGCTTTGCCCCACCCATGGCAGCTTGCCTTTCTCAAGGCTGTCTGCCCGCTCAGAGAGGTCCCTGGGAACCGAACCTGGGGCCTCCCATGTGGTGTACTGGCGCCCTATCCACTGGGCTATACAGCCAGCCCCTCAAGGTCTTTATTTGCATATGAATGCCCAGTTGTTCCAACAGTGTTTGTTGGAAAGACCTTCCTTTCCATTTTAGATTGCTTTGGCAACTTTGTAGAGGCTATTTTTGTCCTCTCCTGTTTCATTGATGTATTTGTTGATACTTTACAAGTCAATATGTCTTCAAGACAGGGAGTATAGTTCTCCAAATATGTTTGTTTCAAAATTGTTTGGGCTGTTTAGGTCCTTTGCATTTCCATGTAAATTTTAGAATCAGCTCGTCAATCTCTACAAAAGCTATGCTTTTGATTGGAATTACATTGAATTTTATATATCCGTTTTCAAAGAATTGACATCTTAATATTGAGTCTTAAAATCCATGAACATGGGATAGCCCTTCATTAATTTAGGTCTTATTTAATGTTGTTTATGTTTTTTAGTGAATAGGTACTGCATATATTTATTAAATCTATTACCAAGTATTTTACATTTTTTATGATATTTCAAGTAGAATTTTAAAAATTCGTTTTCCAATTGTTTGCTGCTAGTGTATAAAATATAATTGATTGTTGTACTTTCAATTTGTGTCCTGTGACCTTGTTAAATTAACCTATTAGTTCTAATAGTTGCTTTAGCAGTTCCTTAGGATATTCTGTGTTAACAATTGGGTTATCTTTAAATAGAAACAGTTTTACTTCTTTTTCTAATCTTTATGATTTTTATTTATATTTTCTTGCCTTATTATAATGGCTAGGATTTCTTTTATAATATTGAGTAGATGGTGAGAATATGAATTTTGAGAAAAATATGTCATTGCTTATTCTTCATATTGGGGGAAAGCAGTCAGTCTTTTAACATTCAGTGTAATATTAGCTCCAGGTGTTATTTTATATATCCCTTCAGCAGCTTAAGAAGGTACTTTCTAAAGCTAGTTTGCTGAGATTTTAAAAATCATGAATGGTTGTTGAGTATTGTCAAATGGCCAAGTGTCTTTTTTTACATCTATTGAAATAATCATATTATTTTCTTTATTCTGTTAATAATGTAAATTACATTGATTGTTTTTCAATTTTAAGCCAACTGGGATTCCTGGGATAATTTTCAATTGATCATGATATATATTTTTCTTTGTATATTGCTCAATTCTATTTGCTAATATTTTGGTAAGGGATTTTGCCTCTATATTCATGAGATATATTTTTCTGTATTTTAAAAAAATTGTAATGCATTTTCAGATTATTGTGTTAGGATTATGATGGCCTTATAAAATGAGTTGGAAAGTATTCCCATTTCCTTTATTTTATGTAAGAGTTTGTGTAAAAGTGGAGTTATCTATTTCTTCAACAGATATAGGGTTATTTAGATTTTCTGTTTCAACTTGTGTCAGTTTTAGCAGACTGTGAATTTTTCATGGAATCTGTCCATTTTTATCTAAGTTGTCAATTTTGTTGGCAGAGTTGTTCAGACATTTCCTCATTTTCCTTTTAAAATCTGTAGACTGTAGCAGTGTTCTACCCTTCATTCCTGGAGTGGATAATTTGTCTGTCTTTCTCCCTTTATCTAATTTATATATTTTCTCTTTTTGTCAGTCTGGCTATGGCTTTATACATTTTATTGATGTTGTTTTCTCTTTTATTATTTTTGTCCTATCTTTATTATTTCCTTCCTCACACTTAGGGTTAGTTTGTTCTTCTTTTACTAGTTTCTTGAGTTACACCCTTAGGTCATTAATTTTGCATCTGTCCCCTTTTCTATTACAAACATTTTTTTAAAGTTATAATATTTCCTCTAAGCATTACTTTGGTCACATCCCACAGATTAGGACAAGTTGAGTTTTAATTATCACTCGGTTTGAATATTTTTAAATTTCCTTTTTGGTTTTTCCTTTGAGCCATGAATTATTTAGGAGGATGTTGTTTAATTGTCACAGATTTACAGTTTTTATAGACATCACATATATATAAATTTAAAATTAATTATTTATAATTTGGTCAGAAAACATACTTTGTATGATTTTAATCCTTTTATTTTTTTTCATTTTTTATTGGAGAAGTTGTAGGTTTACAGCAAAATTATGCATATAATATAGAGTTCCCATATATCAACCTATTAATAACACATTGCATTGGTGTGGTCCTTTTGCTGCAATTGATGAAAGTACATTTTTATAATTGCACTATTAACCAAATTCCTGGTTTGCTCTAGGGTTCATTCTTTGTGTTGTACAGTCTTATGGATATATATATATATTTACAAAATTTATTCTAGTAACATATACAACCTACATTTTCACCTTTTAACCATATTCAAATATATATTTCAGTGCTGTTAATTATGTTCACAGTGTTGTGTTACCATTACCACCATCCATTACCAAAACTTTTCTATCATCACAAATAGAAACTCTGTACAATTTAAACATTAACTCCCCATTCTCTACCCCCACCATGCCCCCTGGTAACCTGAACTTGCTTATTCTAATTATTTCATATTAGAGCGATCATACAATGTTTGTCCTTTTGTGTCTGTCTTATTTCACTCAACATGGTATCTTCACAGTTCACCCATGTTGTTGCATGTATCAGAACTTCATTCCTTTTAATGACTGGATAATATTCTATTGTATGTATATACCTGTGACAATTTGAAGCTTTTTGTGAATCCAAGAAAAGATCATATTCTTGGAGTTAATCCATTCTTGTGGGTGTGGGACCCTTTGATTGGATTGGATTCAGTTGAGGGAAATTTGATTGGAGTATTTCACGACCCAGGGTGGGTCTCGGCCCTTTTACTGGAATCCTATATAAACAGAGGGGAGAGCAGAGAAAGCGAGCCTCCATTTGAGAGAGTACTCCAGGATTGCCTACAGGCACAGAAAGAGAAACCCCAAGGGGCTGAGAGAGGGGCCCGAGGCTGGAATCAGTAGAGTAGCTGAAGCTGAAGCAACAAGGAGAAGGGAGAGATGAGCCATATGTCTGATTGCTCATGGCTGAGCTCAGGGAGAAAGTGAGCCTGAAGGAGAAGGCCGCCATTTTGCCTTGCCACATGGCAGGAGTCCAGGATTGCCAGTAACCAAACTTTGGTGAGACAGCATCTCTGATAATGCCTTGATTTGAACATTTTCATAGCCTTGGAATGGTAAGCTTCTACCCTAATAAATTCCCATTATAAAAGCCAACATATTTCTGGTATTATGTATTTGAAGCCCTTAGCAAACTAACACAATTCCACATTTGGTTTATCCATTTACTGGATACTTATGAATGCATTCATATTGTTCAGTCACTGTTTTCCTGATATCCTTTGGTTCTTTCTCTGCATTTTCCTTCATCTCCTTGAGCATATTGAAGAATATTTTTTAAAGTCTGGTTTTCTTCATTGATATTTTTTGGACTTTTATCCTCTTCCTTTGGATGGGACTTTGTTTCCTGTTTCTTTGTCTTGTAATCTTTTATTGCACACTGTATATTTTTGCCTGATCTGTCTGCTTCTTGAATTTGTATCCAGCTTGTGTCTTGATGATTTTCTTTAGTGCCAGGAGCTAACACAACCAAACAAACCAATGCAAAGAACACTTTTCAGTCTTTGAAAGTTGGTTTTGCGTTGGCTGGTGCCCTCCTTCAGTGTTCAGCCCTCCTATCAGGAAGGTCAGTCCAAGGTGAACGTAACGTGAAGGGTTCTCCCTGCCTTTTCTGAGCCTGTGTCTTGTCCTGGGCTTGCTCTTGTTAGCGGCCTGAGGAGTCCCCCTGTTTACAGGAATTTGAATGATCCTCTACTTCCCCAGAGACAGACCTTCTCCCTTTTCTGGTTGCTCCACCTAGGACTTAAGGCACAGAAGCCATTGCAGCAGGCTGCCTGACTCAGTTGTTTCTTATGCTGCTTTAGCTATCTCAAGGAAGGCAAAGCCTGGGAAGGGGCAAAGCTGGAGGGGAGTTTTCCCAGTCAGTCTTTCCCAGATGGAAGGAGGCTGGGGAACCACAAAGTAAGTGCTGCCAGCTCCACACTGCTCTGAGGAGTGGATGAGGGAGAGGCCAGGAAGGGCACCAGGAACTTTTCCTATGGCAATCTGAAGTAGCTAAACAGAAACTAAACAAAAACCAACTATCAGACTATACTGCACATTTTAACTTATCTATTGCCTTTTTACTTGTCTCTTTGCTTTCTTTAGTGATTTCCTTACAATATATCTCTTAGCCTTTTATAGTATACTTAGAGTTAATATTGTACACTTTATATAAAATGTAGAAAACTTGCAACCATGTAAGTCCATTTATTCCCTTTCCCTATCCTTTATGCTATAGCTGTGATGTGTATTACCTCTGGTTATGTTATAAACGTCCTAAGACAATATTATAATTCTTCCTTTCGATAGTCATATGTATTTTAAAGTAATTAAGAGGAAAATAGTCTTTTCTGATGCCTACATATTTACTCTTTATGATGCTGCTCTTTCCTCCTAGTATTTGACATTCCATCTGACATCAATTCCCTTCACCCTGAAGAAAGAAAAACCCTTTAGGATTTCTTGCCATGGAAGTTGCTGCCAATGAATTTTCTTAGTTTTATTTTGCATAGAAATTTCTTTCTACTGCCTATACTATTGAATGATATTTCCACTGGATATAAATTTTGTGGTTGATAGATCTTTCTTTTAGCACTTTAAAATATTGTCCATTGCCTATTGTATATTTTGTCATAACCTACAACATTGTGCAGGACAGAGTGTAGACTGTACTGTAAACTGTAACCCATAGGTAGTGGCAGTGCTTCAATATGTGCTCATCAAGTGTGACAAATGTACCACACTAATGAGGGATGTTGTTGGGGGAAAGTGTGGGAGGGGAAGGGACTGAGGCATATGGGAATCCCTTATATTTTTTATGTAACATTTATCTAATCTATAGCTTCTTTAAAAATAAAAACTAATTAAAAAAGAAAGTACTTAAAAAACAAAATAAAATATAGTTAGTAGGAAAAAATAATTGTCCTTTGATCTTCATAGTTTCTTATGAAGAAACTCTCTTGAATCATCATTTTCCCTGTATGTCATATATATTTTTCCCTCTGGAAGCTTTCAAGATTTTCTTTTTCTTTTGAAGTGAAACATTTATCAATTTGACCATGATGTGCCTACATGTGAGATTTTTAAAAAAATTATCCTTCCTATGGTGCATTAAGCTTCTTGGATCTGTGAATTCATATCTTTCATCAAATTTCAGAAATTTTGGCAAATAGTTTTACAAATGATTTTTTTTTTGCTTTCTTTTTGTCTTCTCCTTCTTGGGATTGCATGTATGTTAGAACTTTTGATATTGCCCCACAGATCCCTGAACCTCTGTTGATTTTTCTAATCTTTTGCTCTTTGTTTTTCATATTGTAAAAATATTTTTTGAGCTGTCTTCAAGTTCATAGACTCTTCATTATCTCTGTTCTTTTTGTTAAATCCTTTACAGAATGTTTTTTATTTCATTGATTATATTTTCCATTTCTAGAATTTTCGTTTTGTTCTTTTTCATAGTTTCCCTTTCTTTGCTGAGATTTCTCATCTTTTCATTCATTATGATCATGCTTTCCTTTATATCCTCAAGCACTGTTTTAATAGTTGCTTTACAATCTTTCACTGTTAATCCCAACATCTGGATTGTTGTTAATAATCTTTGTGATAGATAATTGGTTACAATTTCTTGTGTCTTTATATGCCATGTAATTTTGGATTATATCCCATGCCTTGCAAATGATATGTTGTAGAGACTCCAGATTTGGTTCTCTTCCTCAAAAGAGTGCTGATTTTGTTTCTAAAGAAGACAGTAAATATGGCTGAATTAAAACTTCAAACTCTGTCTCCCTTACAGTGTGAAAGTCCAGATCGAAATTCATTTCTTGCAGCCTTACCTGAACTACTTGGAGTTTCCCTGCATAGGTGTTGTCAGGGAGCAGTCACATATTTGTTTTAATTTTATGACCCAAATTCATCCCCCTAACCCAGCTCTCTCATTTCCACTATTTTCCATTTATTTTAAAGTGGCTGTGGTTGCCTCGAATTCTTTCCTCTGGCTACTTAAGCCAGCAAGACTGAGGGTTTTCTACTGAAGGTTTAGCTGGCCTGCATGCCTCAGGTTTGAGCCTGTGCTCACACCAAGAGTCATAAAAATGGAAAAGTCACCTGATGCTGTTCCTTCTTCCAAAAATCGATTCTCCTTTAGTGCCTGCCTGATTTTGGTCAGTCTCCAGTGCCTTCAGATAGTTGTTTAAAAAATGTTGTCTTAGGTTTTTAGTTATTATCTATGAGAGTGTTAGCCTAATAGGAGTTACTTGTCCATGACCAGAAGCAGAATGTCTCATCTGCTTTTTATTTTCCAATTTATTGCTACTGATTTATGCCCTCTGATTCTGTCCTCATGAGTCTGTTATTTTATCCTTTTGCTCTTATTTTAATGCTGCATTTATAGATAGTAGCTATAAATGCATTTATTCAAGCTACTGTATTTAACCCACAGTCCAGAGGGTTTACTCTATTTTGAATTATTTCTATAAGATTTTTGGGTTGTACAACAAAAACCCTTCTCAAAGTTCGTGATAAATGCTGACAACATGCCTTATACTATATATGTGTTAATGCATTTGCCCCTCTCTAGCAGTAGCTGACCTCTGTTTCTCTCTCCTCTCTCTGGCCGAAGGAAAGGCCTGCAGTTGTGACCAGAGCACCAGACTCCCTGGGCAGAACTCCAGCCGGAAGACTTTTTCTAGCCTGAGAAACGAATGAGGTTCCCTAACTTTTTCCAGTGACCTAAGACAATCTAAGCTTCCTTACGGGGAGCTCCTTGGTGCTGCAGAACCTCAGCCCTGCCACAGAGCTTCAGAATCAGAATCTGTGCTTATGATCCCCAGGCGTTTACGTGCACCTTCTGCTTGGGAAGCTCTGTTCCAGCAAGTTCCACTATGTGTAAGGAGATGTACTGAAGAATTGGACCTAGGCTTTTCTTTGGCTGGAGATGACTACTGAAGGGTGAAGGTTGACATATTGGCTGTGCCAGGACCAAGCGGGGGCAGCCGCATGTGGGAGCCCCAGGCTCAGCGCCGAGGGCTGGCAGGCGATGCTGTCCCTGAGGACAGAGCACCTGGTCCTGGCTGCCTGCGAGGCTAGCAGGAGCCCTGGGAGGGTCTGCAGGTTGGAACAAGCCATGGTTGCTTGGAGCCTCGTGGGGCCCTGGTGAGGGGTCAGGAAGTTCCTGCCCACCGAGCTTCCACTGGAGCAGGGCTTCTGGTAGGATTTAGTCTGGAGGAAGGAAGTACCACAGGGAAATGGTCCTCAAGGCTGGGTAGGAGTTGTGTGACCATGGAAGAGTGACTCTCCTCTCCATGCCTCAGTTTCCTCTGCTGTGAAATGAGGGTCCTAGGAGCGTCTACCGCCCACGGCTGGTGTGAGCAGATGACCTCATGTAAGCACAGCCCCCAGCACTGGACCCGGTCCAGATCCTGTCAATGGGGACATCTGCTGGAACGAGCAGAGAAGACCCAGGCTGTGCAGGGGTGTGACCAGGGGCCCGGAGAAGGTCCTTGGCTGGGAGGCCAGCAAAGCTGCCCCTGCTCAAAGCCCTGAACCTATGCCCCTGTCCCAGGGCACGTGTGTTTGTCTGCAGAGACCCTCCCCACTCTGTACGGGGAAGGACTACTGTGTAGGCTGACATCCCAGGTGAGCCCCACTCCCTGGCTGAGAGGACTTTTCCTGGCAGTGGGGAACTAATTCCTGGCTCAGATAAATTATTTTTAGACATTATCTCTGCTACCTTAAGGAAATGCTTTTAGAATCTATCCAGTCCTAAATTTCATTTTGATCTCACAGAGAATATTTTATCTGACAACATAGGGCTGCAGGATGGCTCTGCCATCGGCAGAGCACACAGGGCTGGATGTTGGGTGGGACTTCCTTGCCAGTCCTGAGAGATGGAGGTAGACTGCCCTGCCCCCAAAGATGGGACCATCCAGTTAGATCTGAGAACCTCAGAGACCCACGTGTTTCTCTTGATTTATATGCTGGTGCAATAAAGACCAAGTTCTCGCTGGGAAAGTTGGAGGCAGATAGAACCGAGGGGGCTAGATGCAATTAGGGGTGATTTCTAATTTTCATGGAGTATCAGATTCGAGGGGACTTTCAATCTAAGCTGGGACTCGAGAAGATTTCCCTACAAAGCTGGGTGCACCAGGGAGCACCCCCTATTTGTTTCTCTTGTGAAGAGCCAGTAGGGTGCTGGGTTTGTCATTTCCAGGCCAGGCTTGGGTATCTGGGGTCCCAGAGGAGTTTCCGCTCCTGTGAGTGGAAAGATGAAGATGATGAAGACAACGCTGATGCTGACTGCCGTGGCTGAACTGTGGCCCCGAGAGGTGCATCCACCAGGAACCTCAGGGCACAGTCTTATTTGGAAGAAGTTCTTTGGAGAGGTAATTACGGTGAGGATCTCAAGATGAGATCATCTTGGGTTCCAGGAGGCCCTAAATCCATTGAGGGCATCCTTCCATGAGATGAAGAGGAGACACTGAGGAGGAGGCCACGTGGGATGGGGCAGAGACTGGAGCAGTGCAGCCATAAGCCAAGAGCACCTGGGCCCCCAGAAGCTGAAGAGGCCAAGAGCAGACTCTCCCATGGAGTGGAGCCTTCAGTGGGAGCGGCCTGGCTGATGCCTTGATTTTGGCCTTGTGGCCTCCAGAGTGCAAGAGAATAAACGTCTGTGGCTTTAAGACTCGCTTGTGCTAATCTGTCAGCCATCCATCAGGCACTCCCTCTCTGCTCCAGGCACACCTGAGATACAGACTAATTTCACACACCTTCCATGTGGTTCCCATTTTCCAGAAGAGGAATGGGAAGGGTGGAGGGTCCCAGAGGAGGGGAGAGGGCAGTGTTCACAGGGTCCTGGCCCTGCCCCTGGGGCCTCCCCCTTCCAGCCACGCCGAGAGGTGTGCTCTGGTCTTCTCGTCGATTCCGCTCATCCCTGGTCAGGACATGGAGGCCCAGGAGCACAGACGATGGCGAACTCCACGGACAGCCCAGGACGACCGTCCTCTAAGCTACCAGGGCTGGCCTTGCTCTGCGATGCAGTGTGGGCAGCTGCCCTGCCCCAGACCACGCCAGCCTGGGTGGCCCTGGGCCCCTGCTTCGTGCCCGCGGTTTCTTCCTCCTGTGGCCTCACCTGTGCTCTGGAGATCTGCGATCTGTGCCCCGATGGGCAGCCGCCCTCCTGGTGGCTCTCTCAGTTGCTCTTGTAGCTGCAGCCACGGCTCTGCTCGGTGTTTCAGCCATGCCCACTCCAAGCGGGGAGGGTATTTTTGCCACCAGTGTGTCAGATGCCCCCTCGGTGTTTTTACAGAGCTTACCCTTAACTCTGAAGGAACCGGGTGCAGCGTCCACTCTCAAAGGCCCTGCTGGACAACCGAACATCAGTGCAGCGCAGTCCTGCGCTCCCCTGGCTGACGTGGCCATTTGTGGCTTTTGCTGCTCTGCACCCAGTCTACAGATGACCCCTCCCCAATCCTAAGCCCGGGTGCTCTCATGGAGCCGCGTCCCAGACCCCTGGGTAGGGCTGTGACAATCAGCCTGTGACATTTCTGTCTGAGCTCCTGGGAAAGGGACTGCCAAGTCTGGAAGTGCATAGGGCTGGAACACTGCAGCCATTTTGTCACTGTGAGGAGAGAACCTGCCTGAGGTTGGAGATGACACCAGGCTCGGGCCTAGGGTGAGGCGAGCGAGGCATCGAGATCATGGAATGTATGGAGGTGCCCCTTGCGGGGCAGCAAGGCCACGGTTGGTTCTGCCCAGCACCGTGGAAGGCAGAGCTGAGAGTGGGGATAAAGTAGTTTCTGGTGACATTGTTCTAGCTCTTGGCCTGAAGCCACCAGCCCTGAGTTATTCAGTTACATGAGCCAGCACGTTTCAGTTTGCTCGAGCCAGTTTGATTTGGATTTTCTGTCTCCTGGAACCAACAGACTCTTATATTATATGGGACCCCCACCTCACCCCTGTTACTCCCCACCAAGGTGGGGGGAGGCTCTGGACTCCTCTGCAGACTGCCTGAGAATATCCACACAGGTGTCCCAGGGCAGGGCACGAGTCTCAGACATCTCTGTCACCCTCCCAAGAGACGAGTAGGTCCCACATAGTCAGGGCTCCTGCCCTCCTTTGAAATCCCCAAATCCCTGAGGCTGCCCTTAGCCCTGGGCCCTCATCCTCCAAGGGTGCCAGGGACAGGAGCCTGGAGGTGAAAGAGACGGGGCTTCAGGGCAGGGAGTGCTGTTTGCATTCCAGAAAAACTGGAAGCCCAGGATGGGGACAGGTGGTTGTTAGAAAATGCACATGGCTATGTGGCGCCCTGCAGTTACAAATGGGAATGAAGGTTCCGGAAAGCGAGGCGGCTCTTGGGTGCCCGGCTCATAAACACGCGTGGGGTGTTCAGGCGAGCACGGGGGAGACTGGCCCGCGCTCTCTGCCCCCAGCCGGGCCGCTGTTCTCTTCTGGGAGCCGTTGAGGGTTCTGAGTGCCCGGCCCCCGAGACCATGTGCGGTCACTTTCCACAGGCCGTCTGCCCTTCCCCACTCCCGTCCCCCACGTTAGCTTCTGGCCACGTTCATGGCCAATGTATTTGGAATCAAAGGCTATGAATTGATAAACATGTAAGATCACCCACCTCCCTGGATTGCAGAATTACAGAGAAAAGCAGAGGGTCAGCCTGGTGGGCAGAGCAACGGCCCCCAGAGCTGCCCCTGCCCTGCTCCCCCGACCTGTGTGTCGCCTTACCTGCCACGACGGACTTTGCAGCTGTGATTGAGAGGGACCTTGGGAAGGGAGATGACCTGGCTTATTTGGGGGGCTCCAAAGGCAATCCCAGGGTCCTTTCAAGAGGGGGCAGGGGCCAGAGTCAGGGAAGGCGACGTGAGGACGGACGAAGGGGCCGGCTGGTGCAGGAACGGGCCACCGGCCTAGGAACATGTGCAGCCTCTAGAGGCTCCAGAGGAGCCTTGGTTTTAGGAGTTCTGACCGCAGAACTGTAAGGGGAGAAATTCATGTTGTTTTAAGCTACTGAGCCTGTGGCCATTTGTTACAGCAGCAACAGGCAGTCACACTTTTGCATATTTTGGGTAAATAATGAACC
>PVKH010036623.1:0-11565 GCA_004027955.1 Chaetophractus vellerosus | reverse complement strand
AGCCGCCACGGGCAGGGCAGGTCGCCTGCAAATCGAG
This sequence comes from Chaetophractus vellerosus, assembly GCA_004027955.1. Classification (NCBI taxonomy): domain Eukaryota; kingdom Metazoa; phylum Chordata; class Mammalia; order Cingulata; family Chlamyphoridae; genus Chaetophractus; species Chaetophractus vellerosus. The sequence continues at coordinate 11,528 of PVKH010036623.1, read as the reverse complement.
CACAGCCAGCCACCCGCGAACTGGAGCCGGCCGTGATGGAAGCAGAAGCCGCCCACAAGCGGGGAAAGCCGCGCCTGCGCAGTGACCAAGTCTCGGCGCGTCGCCGCAACGGGGGGGAAGGGGAGATATGTAATAAAATAAATAAATCTTTTAAAAAAATAATAATAATTACAAGTAAGATTGAACATGAGTTGATAAATTTACTGGCCCTTTGCAATTTATTTTGAACGAAAGGTCCCATTATGTTGTGGGTCCGTTGCAATGATTTATTTTATATATTCATTATTGCAACTATTTACATCCTAAAGACAACAATTCTCTATGTGTCACATATGTTGTAAATAATCCCAAATTATTTCTATGCATTTTCCATTTGTGGTGATTTTGTAACATACTATAAAATGTGCTGGAGTCTTACATTTTTATACAATCAGAGCTAAAATTTTTTAGCTCTGTGATTCTGCCTTTGCATATACGTTTAGAAAAGCCTTCCCCACCCTGAGGTCAGGAAAACATCCAACCATATTTGCTTCATGTTTTTTTGTTTTATATTTTGCATTTTGATATTTTCTTTAATTATAAAAGCAATATATGATCTTAAAAAGTCAAGCCCTATAGAAGTGAAAAAACAAAATGTCTGCTCCTGGGTCCCCTCCCCACCACAAGGCCCATGTGTCAGAGAGGTTCAATTCAGAGTAAATTCTTCTGGGTCTTTTGTATTGCATGCTCATGTAAAACACTTTCTTCTTTTATGCTTTTCTGAAGTTGCCAATGTATCTGAATGAACTCGTATTTCTTACTCAATAAGGAACAAATAGAAGCCTTTTAAAAAATGGAACAAATTTTATTCCAAGATATCCTTGATGTACCTCTAGAATTTAACAAGTAAGGCAAGACAAAGATGGCCTTAGTGGTAGAAAGGCACCTAATTTCTTGGCATATTGCAATGGAAATATCCATTAAGTTCATTACCAGTTAAGTTACTAGCCAATTGGGAATGAACCAACTAGCTCATTTCCTGGCATACAATAGCTACTCAATAAGTATTAATTAATAAATTAATTAATTACACAATAAATGAGTCTCCAGGAAACATCTTTTAGGACCAGAGAGTCTTGATTAGGAACCCATAAAGGGCACAGGTGGTGTTGTCATTGCTTCTTCCAACTAACAGTTGGGAGTTTTAAAGAGAAAGGAGGCAATGGGGGGTGAAAGGCTGGCTATGCAGATGGTGTCAAAGAATGAAATCCAGATTTCTGGACTACAATCTAAGACACCAAAATGCTAGGCTTTGGGCTAAAATGCAGTGTATGTTAGTAGTAGGGGGCAGCATATGTTTATCCAAATAGGAGCTAAATTGATTAAAAGGGCCTGAAAATAGAGTAGGAGATCTGGACTCTGGTTGAAGCTTTGCCTCCATCAAGCATAATTAATCCAAATAATTGAACGGCTCTCCTTCCGGTCACTTTGAAAATGACAAGACAGGGTCTAAGGACTCTTCTAGTCTTACTGTTCAATAAGACTCTAAAGAGGGAGGGAGAAAGTTAAAAAAAAAAAAAAAAGGAGATATGCATCACTTACTGTGGAGACCCAGCAGGCATGACAGGGAAGGGATTTCAACAGTGTCTAATATACCCAGTGGTGTCCACAGGACCATAATTAAGAACAGATTCCAAACAACTGTCATGGTTTTAGATGATCATACACCATTTTGACTATTATGCAGAGCGTGGATAGAGAGCAAAGAAATCTTGAGATTGTAGAAAAGGAAGACAAATACAGTGTCACCATTGTCCTCCTAATTGGCAGGAAGCTACACATAAATGGAAGACTGGGGCTTTTGTGAAGGAAGGAGGGGCAGAATTTTATTGAATATAAAGTATTGAATATGAAGTATATAGGGGTGAGGCTATAAGGAGACAACAGTTCTAATAACTCATTGATCTATTCATTCATTCATTCATTCGACCTGAATGATATTCAAAACAGCTAACAACAAGCACAGACCCCAGCCAATCAGACGTCTAATGTGGCCAATTGGAAGAGATACAAGCTACCAGCAACGGTATGGAGCACCGGGTACACGTTTGCCAGCTGCCTGCCTGTAACCAGCAATGACTTATTGGGTACATAAGAGCAACGTGTGTGTGTGTGTACGCGTGTGTGCGTACACACACAAAACGTGGAATCTTAGGTCCAAACTACTTTAATATAAGTGTAAGATTATATACTTTCTCTTTCAATAAAAATTTGCACGTAGTTTTAAAACTCATTGTACTGGTTTCTGAGGGGTGCCATAGCAAACTCTACCACAGACTGGGTGGCTGAAAACACATATTTATTCTCTCACTGTTCTGAAGGCTGGAAGTCCAAAGTCAAGGTGTTGCAGGGCCATGCTCCCTGAAGGCTTTAGGAAAGAGTCCTTCCTTCCTCTTCCCAACTTCCTTGACATCCTTTGGCTTGCAGCTGCATCACTCCAATTTCTGCCTGCCTTCGCCCTGTCGGTGTCTGCGTTACTGAAGCTCCCTATCCTTGTAAGAACGTCAATCTTTGGATTTAGGGCCCACCCTAATCCAGTAGGATCTCATCCTAACTTGTTATATCTGCCAAGATCCTATTTCCAAATAAGGCCGCATTCACAGGTACCAGGAGTTAGGACTTCAACATATATTGGAGAAGACAAAATTCAACCTGCTACATTCATTTTAATATAAATATTTGGTTTCATTCCATATTTGGCTGGTTTAAAAAAATCACCAGGTCTTTAATACCATGCTTTGTTCATTTTTGAGTTTTGGGAAACTTGGAGTGAAACATCCAACTCCATACCTAACATGTAGGCATGCGTTTCCACACACACAATCTAATTAAAATAGGTACTAAGTTGCAAAGTCGCAAAGATTTCTTCTTACAGATATGAAATTGGTGTCCCATTGTTCTCGGCATTTACTGTTTCTTGGGAGAATTCTGAGCCAGCCAGGTTTTCATTCCTTTGCAGGCAAACATTATGTGCATTGAGATTTTTCTCTTTATCTGAGTAAATGTTGCCTGTAAATATCTAGGTGTGAGATTCTCTTTTTCATTGGCTTGTTCTTTACATAGACGGTAGGTTCCTTTCCATGAATCTTTGCTTTTGTCTCTCTTGTTGCTTTTGTTTTGCTTTCTCTATCTTTTGTGTGCCTTTCTTTACTTTTTCAAAAGAACCACCACTGTTATTAAGTTTTCCCAAATCAGAACAGCACACAATTGCTAGTTGAGACCATTTCCTCTCCCCAGCTCGGGTGCTCATTCTCAGCTGGCTTCATGCTGAAGCTGCGGAGGCTGCTGGGTGGCCGTTGCTGTGTACGTATCTCCCCTCACGGCTGACAGTCCTTCCAGATGCCACGCATGTCAACACACGGGTTCTGTGGATTCTCTGACTTGGTTCACTATGCATTTGGATGCTGCTCAAACTCCCTTTCTGAGATCTAAAAATGACAGGAGCTGGATGTGCCCAGTCATGGCCAGTCAACGGCAGAGTTGGCATGAGAACACGACTCTGTTGACCCCACACTTTTTCCCAGATGCTACTCGGTAAGAAGAGTCAAATGTACCCAGATATGACACTGTGATAAAGCAGTGACGCTAATTTCTTCAAATGTAGATCTATAAGAGTGCAAATGTAAATAAATATATATAATTCATAAAGACGGTCTGTAACAGAAGAAATAAAGATTCAAAATATCACTGAAACCAAAAATGAGACAGTAAATATTTTGTTACCACTATAATGTGAGCAGAAGGCCCAGCTAGCTGGTCAGCACAGCTTATCCAAAGAGTAATTAACACTATACATTAAAATAAACTGAAGAACATCTTTCATAATGTGTGTTTGATGAACTTCTTTCCTTTGGCTTTCTTCTTTGCTCTAAAAGAGCCTGTAGAGTTATGTAATTGCAAAATGAAATGCAGCATGAAGAGTGATTTTCCGTTTTATGCCAACCACTGATTAAGTGATCCAGTTTTCAGCAATGTCAACAATCATTTAAAAAAAGGTCGAGATTAGATACTGTGTAAAAACAAACAGACTAGGCAAATGAGTAAACAGGTTTTAGAACTTGCAGATGCTTAATGGTGGAATTTTACAACGGAATTAAAAACTAATTCACCTGGAAATAATGATAATATTAGTAATACACAGAGTGTTTATTGTGCAGTGCAGTTTCTGTATGCTTTCTATGCTCCTTCAGTGGCGAGGCCTTTATTTTCTGCAACCTTGCAGTCTTAACTATTTGGGGAATTATCACCAAAGGGTGGCCTTGAACCCTTCAACTTTATATATAAAAGTCTGGAATTCACTCATATGACACCATTGCCTTGCTCACCAGGGTCCTGTTAAATATTTAATAAGCAACAAAATTGTTTAAAAACCAATTAGCATGACCTCACAGTCCCTTTAAAAGATTAAATGAAGTCTCTGTCATGTAATTGTTCAAAGACAATGAGATTTTTGCATCTGATTCAGTCACCTAACATCTCATCAAAAATTTGCTTCTCAATTCTAGGCAGATCTTTTAGCTTCTCCTTATTTAGTTTGAAAAAAACCAAAATAATTCAAAGAAATCCCCCCACCAAGATCATGCAGGCAAATATCTCGGATTTGGATCTGTTGAAATTTTTTTATTATGTTTTTTTTAACTGTTATTATAAATATTAATTTAATAATATTAACTAAAGAAAATTTAGAAAATACACACTAATTATTAATAAAATCACCAGCAGTACTTCCACTATATAGAAATGCCCCTGGTTAGCATAGTTACTTTTCCAATTGAATTTTGTCAGTCATTCGACAAATATTTATTATAACTTTGCCATATACCAAAGATTTTGCTAGGTGCTATAAATACAGTAGACTAAGGGCCAGTCCTTGCCTTCATGGAGCTAACAGTCTGATGAGAAAGGAAGACATTGAACTAGAAACTGTAAATATGATAGATAGGTCTGCGGAAGTGTTGTGGATACTTTAGGAGCTTTCACAAGGGTACAGGGGTACTCACCTAGCCTGGGGTTTAGAAAAGAGTTCCCTAAAGACCCAATGGTCTCTCCTCCCACCAGTATGTAAGTGCCATGCAGGCAGAGAGCTGTCGTCTTAGTTCACTAAAGTCCCAGCACTTGGAAAGTATGTGTAGGCACTTGGCACATATGTGTAATCCCTGAATGTCTAAAAGTGAAAATGTAGAGAATTAAGCAAAATCCAAATATAATATAGGAAGCTATGTTAAGGATGTAGAACTCAAAATTAGTAGGAGATCACGGAATAGTTTTAAGTAGGGATATAAAATAATCATATTTACTTGTTTTTAACCTCTCTCTGGGTGGAGGATGGAGAATAGTGTGGAAGGAGAAAACAGTAGATTAATTTGGATGCTATTTGAGTAATCTACATGAAAGACAAGGGTGACATGAACTAGAAGGGGGCAGTGGGATTAAAGAGAAGTGAATGGATCTACGAGATAATTAGGGAGAAGAATATGGGGTTCTTGGTCATGGGTTGAGGAAGAGAAGAAGGAGCCAGAAAAATCAATGATAACTCTTAGGTTTCTGGTTTTGCAATGAGAGAGAGAGTAATTGCATTTGTTGAGAAAGGGACAACTGACACTGGAGTAGATTTGGGACTGAGGCTGGGATATGATAGTTTATATTATAAACATGTTGAATTTGAGGTACTTGTTAGACAACCAGGTTTAGATAATGAATGGGAACTTGGAAATACAGTCAGGAACCCAGAAGAAGGTTGATATCTGAAGCAGTTGTGAGAATCGTGTGCGCACGCCAAGTGAAGCAATGCGCACGAGTCATGTTACCCAGAAAGACTATATGGAGTGAGAAGCAAACTTAACATAGAATCCTGGAATATGACAATATTTAGGTTTAATTAAAAGAGGTGGAGTTACCAGAAAGACTAAGAAGGATTAATACAAGTGGAGTAAAGAAGCTCAAGAGAGTGTGCTGTTTTGGAAACCAAGGGAAAACACTTCCGAGAAAGAGAGGAGGGACTACTGCATTGAATGCTGCCGAGAAGACAAGCAAAATCAGGGTGGAAAAGTGTATGTAGGACTAAACTACAGGGAGATAAATCATTGATGAATTTAGTGAGTGCAGTTATGGTAACATGATAAAGGACACTTTAGATTGCCTTGGGGAAAGAAAGACAACAGAGAAATGGAGATAATCAATGAAGAAAATTCGTTTGAGAATATTTACTGGGAATGAAAGGTGAGAGAGAGAAATCTGTTTCTAGAAAACCAAGTCAGGTTGAGAGGATTTTTTTTTAAGGTGGGAAAGACTTTATTGACCATTTTAAATATTTATGGGATGTTTATCATAGAAAGGGAGGTGTTGAAGATTCAGAAACAATAAGAGAAGAAGAAAAAAAGAGATAACACAGAAAGATTAGATAAAAAGAGGGACAACTCTTCAAATAGGTAAAAAGGATGAAAGATAAAAGGAAAAGTAAGATGGCAGGTTAACAAATTTGGTGAAGGGAAGTCCATAGAACTCTTACTGAAAACATCTACTTTCTCTGTGAAGTAGGAAGTATCTTCACTGCCGAGAGTTGTCAGAGGAGGTGTCAGAGGTGGAGAAGGGAGAAAATATGAAACGATCATGGCAGTCTAGAATTTGAGCTGTCAAGGAAACTAGTGAGTACAGACCAGTTGAGGTTGGTAACCATGAATTTAAAATGAAATCAGTTTGATCAGATTGTGGATTTTTGCCCATAGCACTGATCGCCGAGTTCAGGCAAGGCAAAGGCAAATAGTTGGTTCATCCAAAGTTGTCGGGTTTCCAGGCAGATACAAGAACAAGGGGTAGGGGAGAATAATATGTTCGGGGTTCTTCCATGTTGTGGCATATGTCAGTTTTTTACTTTTTATTGCTGAGTGTATGTATGTACACACCCCCACGATATTTTACCTAGTCACCATTTAACAGGCATTTGGATTGTTTCCAGTTTTAGACTGTTAAATAATGCTACTATGACCCTTGTGCACAAGTCCTCCTCTTAGGTAGGCACCTAGGAATAGAATTGTTCAGACACGTGGAAAGTATATATTTAAATGTTCAAGAAACAGACAAAACCCCTCTCCAAGATGACTACACCATTATTCTTTCCCACCAGTAAAAAAAAAAAAATTGCTTTGGCAATGTTACCCTATATTCTTTGCTTGGCTGGATGGCTCCATTTTTAACTCACTTTCTTGTTGTAATATCTCATCGATCAACTCTTGTTCAAAAGTTCATGTTTTCTTCAATTTCACTGACAGCACGGTGGAGGTGCATTTCTATTTCTTGCCAAAAATTGTTCTCCAAGGTATATTCTTCCTCTGCCTCTTAGCAATTTCATTTTTTCTTATTTTATCTTTCAAAAATCATTTCATAATTTCTACCTTAGATTCTATTCTGCTTTTTTTTGGCTTTATTTTTTCATCCTTGAATGAAGATAGCTTTAACCTGGACTCTAATTTACTCCAAAATGATCTATTTCTCCCTGAGTCCCCTCCCTGATAGCCTGGACACCATAAAATCCTGAAATGAAGGAAAGTTCCATAATCTATCAGCTTGAGGAAAGCAGCAGGGACCGGGAGCAGTCATGGTAATTGTCTCTGTATATGTACCTCTGGGTTGAGAACCCAGAAGCCGCCTTTCTAGGTCTGATTTCCTACTCTGTGCTCAGTGCTCTGAGGACTCCTTCTTGCTGATATTACTGCTGATGATCGCCACCATTTGGGGATGATCCCACCTCATTAGTGAGAAAGCACTTCAAGCAAAAGCCTGCTGCTGGCTGCCTTCCCAATTGGTATGACCATACTCCTCTTCCTGCCCCATGACAGCCACGTCCAAATGCGACTGATCTGTGGTGCAAAGACGAGCTCTAGGTTACATGGCCCTCACTATTGATTCTTCCTTTACCTATGACATTTTTGTACCTTACCAGAATTTTCACTTTGGGCATAATGAATCCTTTTGACCTGCAAATTCAGGTGGATTTCCAACTTAGTTTTCATCTGTCTTGATCTCTTCATTTGGTATTCATTCATAGTTTTAATGTCTTTATCTGATTCATCCTTACATGTCCACATGCTTTTTTCTATAGTCCAAGGAAGCATTTCAAAATTGTCTTCTATATCTTACATAGCTTCCAAAAACTCTTCTGCCTTGAATACTTCTGATTCTGATTTTAAATCTGGAATGACGTTTTTTATTTAATCAAAGTCTTACCCAGGTCTTTACAGAAGTTCTTTTGTTCATCTCAATATAATAACTCATTTTATTGTCTTTTTTTTAAGATTTTATTTTTATTTACTTTCATTTTTCTTTACTTATCCTCTCCTTCCCCCAGATGCTTCGCTCATCTGTCTGCTCATTGTTTTCTCGCCTTCTCCAGGAGGCACCGGGAACTGAACCTGGGACCTCCCACATGAGAGGCAAGTGCCCAACGGACTGAGCCACATCCGCTCCCTGTAGGCTGCCGTGTCTACTGGCTTGTGGTCTCTGCTTGCTCTGGCAGGGGCAGAGTCTAGCTCTGTTGCAGCAGCATCTAGCTCTGTTGCAGTGGGAGGCAACATCTGCTTGTCTTCTTTTAGGAGGCATCAGCACCCAAACCCAGGACCTCCCATGTGGTAGGCAGGCACCCAAGTGGTTGAGCCATATCCGCTTCCCTCATTATATTATCTTTGACCTTTCATTTCAGATAGCTGGTGAAACACTAAGAATTTAGCTAATCCATAGTTGATAGTAATATTTTGACAATGCTTTTTCATAGTTCGTAACAAATGTTTCACAGCAATGCAAGGTGCCAGTGGTGGGGTGAAGTATGGGAGCCTGGTATGATGATATGCACTTTTGTAAGTTCACAACTTTTACTATACACACTTATTGTTTGTGTATATTCATGTACGGATGATATACTTCAATAAAATTTTCAATGAAAAAAAGAAAAGAAAATATATATATGTAAAAGAATTTAGCTAATCCCATAAAGCAGATGCTATTAAAATACTCTCTAAGTCCTATAGCAAACCTTTATCAAAAGGTCTGTACAGGGCAGTGAGTGTAGCTCAGTGGTTGCATGCCTGCTACCCATATACGAGGTCCCAGGTTCAATCCCCAGTACCTCCTAAAAATCCCCAGGACCTCCTAAAAATAAAACAGTCTGTACTTCTGCATTTTTAATATCTTTGTTTTGCCAGCCTACTTTTTGAAAGACCCCATGTTGGCTTTCTTTCACCTACTCAGGCTGGAATTAGAAGAGGTCGATCAAGGTCTAGGCTTTTCCTCACTGCCCACCTGGATGTTACTGGAAACCTTGAATGTTAAGCCTGAATGCTGTTTTATGTAGCTTTACAGCACAGTTCAGTAAGCCAATGGCAGCTGTAGCCAGGGAATTTCATGTGTCATCTCTTCCTCAGGTTTGGTTACACAGCTGTGACAGAGGCCAGCTTTCAGAACTTTATGCTTAGCCTGGCCTCCTTGCCAGTTAAATGATTTGACTCTCCTGAGTCTCCTTCTTGAACTTCAGCTGGGTGCAGTGCCCTGCTGCACTGCCAGCCTTTTGCTTGATTAGCTGCTGCACAGTTCCCAGGGCTGCTTTCAAATATCATTGCTCCAAAATAACAAAAGGAATTCTAAGTCGTTTGCTCACTTTCCAATTCACAGCTCATCCTTGACTCTCAAAAAGAAATGGCATAGAAATGAGCTTCTACCAGATGCTAATGCCTCAGAAAAGTAGTGGTGAGTCAGCCCTTAGTTTCCCCTCATCTTCAAAGCTTCCTCAAGCCCCCAAAGCTGGAACAACTTGTTTTTGATGGTTGTTTATCTCACCTGGAATGGATATGTTCCTGCATCAACTTGGCTAGTTTATGGTGTCAAGTTGGTCAGTTAAGCAATCAGTGGCATAACTGTTACTGTCAGGGTATTTCATCAATGGTTTTGCATCTATAATCAGTTGGCTGCATCTACAATCAACAAAGGAGGTTGCCCTCAGCAATGTAGGGATTCACCTCATCCGATGAGTTGGAGGTCTTAGAAGTGGATGTGGCTCAAGCAGCTGAGTGCCTGCTTCCCACATGAGGGGTCCCGGTTTTGGTTACTGGTGCCTCCTAAAAAATATCAAAATAAGTTTAAAAAATACAAAAAGAAGCCAATACTGAGGATTTCACAGGTCAGAAAGAATTTCTGCCTCTACTTCAGCCAGCCAGCTTCCCCTGGGAAATTCAAATTCATCTTCACTGTTGTTTACAACTTGTGATCTGCACTATGGAGTTTGGATGTGCCAAATTTCAGAACCAACTTTATCAGAGTTTCCATCCTGCAACCTGCCCTATGGAATTTGGATTTGCCAATCCCCATGGTCACATAAACAAATTCCTATAGTAAATCTCTTAATAAGTATTTAAACTCAAAAGGGACAGGGCAACCCATTGTGTGGTATTTGTGATGGCAGGTCAGACAAAGTAAGACAATGAGAGAACTGCTCCTTGCGTTTCCAGGATTCTTTAATTTTATGTTATATTACAACCGATACTGTTATTCTACGTATAAATGCTCAAAAGAAACTATCCTAACAACCACAGATGGTTAGCCTTTTGCAGGTGGCTTTTTAGTCTGTCTAAGCAGAATGAGTTATGATTAACAGCACTGGCACTGGAGCCAACTTTGTCCACAAATGAATCTCTGTTCTGCATTGTGACCTTGAGCAAGTTCTCTAAGCTTTCTGTGCCTCCATTTCCTCAGCCATGAAATGGGGTAATAGCAGTGACTACCTTACGGGGTTTTAAAAATTAAATAAGTTAATACATGTAAATAAATTTCAACAGGGGCCAGCTAGATAGCTCAGTGGATAAGAGCGCCGGTATACCACATGGGAGGCCCTGGGTTCGGGGACCTCTCCGAGCGGGCAGACGGCCTTGAGAAAGGCAAGCCGCCGTGGGTGGGGCAAAGTCACCGTGGGCAAGGCAAAAAGCCGCCACGCGCAGGGCGGAGCCCCCACGGGCATGGCAAAGTCACCCATGAAACACGGAGCTGCGGCCTGTGAAGCGCAGAAGCCGGGCAGCCCGCAAAACACGGAGCACTGCTGCCCGCAAAACATGGAGCGGAGCCGCCCGTGAAAACAGAATGGAGCCACCCATGAACGGAGCGAGCCGCCGCCGCGGAGGGCCGACTCGGCGCGTCGCCGCAAAGACAGGGGGGGAGACAAGAAGCAGACATAGAAAAACACAGAAGGGGCCCGGCTAGATAGCTCAGTGGATAAAGAGCTCGCCGGTGTACCACATGGGAGGCCCTGGGTTCGGGGACCTCTCCGAGCGGGCAGACGGCCTTGAGAAAGGCAAGCCGCCGTGGGCGGGGCAGAGCCACCGTGGGCAAGGCAAAAAGCCACCACGGGCAGGGCGGAGCCCCCACGGGCATGGCAAAGTCACCCGTGAAAAGCGGAGCTGCCGCCTGCGAACTGCGGAAGCCGAGCAGCCCGCAAAAAACATGGAGGACTG
>PVKH010036622.1:0-11565 GCA_004027955.1 Chaetophractus vellerosus | reverse complement strand
TGAAGCCCAATTTATCTATTTTTTCCTTTTGATCCTTGTGATTTTGGTGTAAAGTCTAAAATCTGCTGTTGAAGCCCTCTAGAGAATTTTAAATTTTAGTTACTGTATTGTTCAGCTCTAGTATTTCTGTTAGGTTCCTTTTTTTTTTTAAAGTTTTATTTTACTTATTTATTTCTTCCCTCCCCCCATTGTTTGTGCTCACTGTTTGCTCTCTGTGCCTGCTCATTTTCTTTTTAGGAGGTACCAGGAACCGAACCCAGAACCTCTCATGTGGGAGGGAGGTGCCCAATCACTTGAGCCACATCCGCTCCCTGCTTGTTGTGTCATCTTGTTGTGACAACTCACCATGCCAGCCCATAGTTTCAGCTTGCTGTCTTGCTCATCTTCTTTAAGAGGCACTGGGAACCAAACCGGGACCTCCCATGTGGTAGGTAGGAACCCAACTGCTTGAGCCATATCCACTTCCCTCTGTTAGGTTCCTTTTCATGCTTTGTCTTTATTGAAATTCTTTTGTTCACTAAATTTTTTTCTGATTTCCTTTAGTTTTTCATCTGTGTTTTCCTTAAATCTTTGAGCATATTTAAGGCAATTTTAAACTAAGTCTTAATCTGATATATTCAAAGTTTGGTCTTCCACATCAATGGCTTCTAATGCTTTATCATGTGCCTTTGCATGGACCACCATTTCCTGTTTCTTTGCATGCCCTGTAATCTTTTGTCACACATTGGATATTTTAATAATTTAAAATTTAAAAATAATGGAATTTAGTCACAGTGGTATCAGTTCCGTAAGCATGCATCCATCTGGTGGCATGACTCAGATTTTAAATGTCAGGGGTTATCAAAGGAAGGAAGGAAGGGAGGAAGGGAGGAAGGAAGGGAGGGAGGAGAAGGAAGGAAGGGAGGAAGGGAGGAAGGGAGGAAGGGAGGAAGGGAGGAAGGGAGGGAGGGAAAAGGAAGGAAAGAAAAAAGAAAGAAAAAAAGAAAAGGACCTTTCCCAGTCTTTGCAGATTGATTTTTGTGAGGGCACTCCTTCAGAACTTAAGCCATCTAAACAGTGGGTCTAAAGATCAGCCTGAACTATTGATAGTGTTCTCCTGGTCTTTTCTGACCATGTGTCTTGACCTGGGAAAGAACACATTGCCCCCACTTACACAGATCTGAATGCCCCCTATTCCCTTAAGAAATAGTATTTCCTCCCATTCCTTTGTGCTGTATCACATACCTTAAAGCTGGTAACCCTTTGCTCCAGGCAGCTGTGATTTGATTGCTTTCTTACAGCATATTAGCTGTACTGCAGGATGCTTCTTCATGCTGGGAAAGTTTTTGGATGGCAAGCCTGTGACAAGTATCCTGGTTCAGTCCTTTAGGCTACCACCAGACAAATATGTGATGGCACTTTAATTTATTTTACTATATTTATTTTTGACTCTCTATTTAATTGTTCTAGCATTTTCTATTATTGGGGAACTTAATATTGTTATTTATTGTACCTGGTGACTCTTCCTCATCATGGATTTTCTTCCCCCTCATCTGTTTTAAAATCTTCATTTAGAGTCCCTTTTCATTGAATCTTTCCCATGGGAATTCTGCATGGCCTGGATTAAGAGTATTTTCCCTGGAGAAGTTTTATATTTGTTTCTATCAGGCACCGCAAGCTTAGCCTGGGTTTGGAGCTATTTTCACATTATGGCTAATGCTTGAGGATTCCTTAGTCCTATCTTAATAGTGCAAATTTAGGCCTCAGTCCACACTGAGACAGGCCTGTGGTTATAAATTTTAATAGAAGTCTTTTTTTGTCCCCAGTCCAAATCCACAACAAGATAGGTAACAACTTATCTAGTCTCACTGTGCCACATTTTCTCTGAAAGCATATCTTTTCCAGAATCCCTGATTTGCACAAGGAATATCAGTCCCAATTCCTCAATTTCAAGTCGTTGTTTCTTATATATGTAATGAAACCCAAGTCCCTTATATTATCAAGATCAGCACATGCCTAGAAGTTTACACAGTTACTGTTCTGATTTCCTTCTTATCCTTTTGGGATTGCCTTGTGTGTGTGTGTGTGTGTGCACGCGCATGCACATGAGTTGGGATTTGCATGTAAAAGTATGGTGGTTATGTTTTAGTTATTTTGTAATAGGAGGTAATCCTGTCTTCCACAATCCTGGAACAAAAGTCAATATTACACTTTTATAGATGAATTATAATTCAGTTAAATTATAACCTTAAACAGCATCCTTATCTCTTGGAAATATATATATATTTCCTTAAATATTTAAAGCTCTGACTAGTCATATGACTTATTTTGACAACTAGCACAGAAAAGTGGCTCTATTTAGAAGTACACATTAAAAACTTACATCAATAATAACTGTTTGTGGATTAAGTCATTCAAAAGCACATATATTTTTCTCTCTCATAAAATATTAGGTTTTGATATGCTTTTGAACTTTTGAAGTATAAAATAAAAAGGTTGAGTAAAGACAGATATTTGAAGTTTTATGAACATGTTTTCACATATCGACATAATTTGAAAGAATTAATGAGATGGGACTCATTATATAAAACAAAATTGACAACGAATTTGTAATAGTTTTACTATGTTTCCACTTTTTGTTACCCTAGCTCAAAGTTGGAATGGTTTTTACCATTATAACTTTTAGGTATTCATAACTTAAATTTTAATAATGAATTGGCATTAAAGTTATATCCTAAAATAGTATCTTTGTTGATAGGAAATTGTCAATCTTGTTTTTCCCAAAGTATTTAAGACTGGCTATGAGACTTTTACTCATGATCAAAGAATAACTCTATTGAACTATCTTTTATTTATGCTGCCTCCATTCATAGACTTAGCTCCATTAAGACACACACATGTATACATATACACTGTCCCTTGATTTCTGCGGCGTAACCCAGTTACTCCCAGTTGTTGTTCTTTCCAACCTTGTTACATTCAGTCCTCTTACTCTCCCCATCTTCAGTCACAATTTTCCTTTACCCACTCCAATCTAGTGTTTGTCTGATGCCCCCCACCTCCTATTTACCTTGTTTACAAGAGTCACCTGTGGACATTTGTCTGTTTTCATCTTATTTGATCTTTGCATATATTATGCCCTTCCTAAGCTTTAAACTCAAATTCCTTTTTTATCTGAATCAGCCTACCAAAATGAAATAATAGATTTACCTTCCCCTTACACTTTCTGTTAAGACCTTATACTTTGAACCTATTTTATGTCCAAGGTGAAAAATTTCAATTTCATTGAAAGTTGAAAGTGAAGTGGCTTTAGATAATTTTATATCTCTTATATAATAATAATGACATTGTTCATGGAAAATGCTCTGTCATCAGCACCAGAGAATGCTTTGCTATGTCATAGATTACTGTATTAGAATGCTTGACCTAGAAGAGTCTTTTAAGGTGTGTCAGACCCTCTCATGTTTGAAATGAAGAGACTAAAGTCCAAATAATGTAGGAATTTGTTAGGGGATCAAACTTAAAAATCGACCAAGATTAAGTTTCCTCTACCTGGGGAAAATGGCCTTAAAATAGAAATGAAATTCAACTACAGAAAATAAAGAAATGTACATTTCTTGCATTCTTGACTTTGTAGCCAGAGATTTTTACCCAATACACATACACACACATTCTTTTTTCTCCTGCTGACACTACGCTATTTTCACTTAGAAGTGAAGATGTGTTAAGCATAGAGGGAACATGTGGCATTCAGCACAGTCCAATTCAGCATAGTCCAATCTTTGCACACAAGTGTCACAACATTTCTTGAGATTAGAGATGAAGGATACATGAAAACTTTGGGTTGTCAGTACTCATCGAACTCCTCCTTTGAGTTCTAGGGTATTATAAGTTTAGAAGGAGTTATTGGTGAGCCAATACCAACAGCTGTGGCCAGTTATTGGGGTAAGAATTAAACACAAGAACAAGAAAAGAATGATTATACAACTAAATAACTTCAGATCTGAATTTTGGTCACATTTATTTCAATTAAAGACCTGTAAGTTTTCCAGTTCTACAAAAAGTCAGCCAAAATTGAGTAGAAAAAAGAATCAGAAACAAAACATCTTGGCTGATGGTTTTCCATCACATATTTTGAAATTGAAAGTGTCAAGCAATCTATTTTAAATAAATTGCATTTCTATTTTAAAACCCAAAGTAGTAAACTACTTCAACCATACTACAAATTAGGTAAGCGCTATGTCCTTGAGAACACCCTTTAAGGTTACATATATATTCCATTGTCTCTGCTTTTAAAGCCTTCTATTTTGCCTTGTGTCAGTGCAATGTCTCGTGTCCAGTCTGTTCCGTGGCACCTTCCCCTTCTATATTCCACACTTATCAGAGAACATAATCTTCTATTCTAGTCAAGGAATAATAAATATATTAGTTTGATTCTGGATTTCCAGAATTTTCCAGAGAACTGAGATACTTTGGCAAATCTCTCATTTGTGTCATAACAAATTTTCCTTTGTTTTCCTCTGTGTATTTTGGAGGTGCAAAGTTCAAACTTTCAGTCAACAAGCAAGTCTTTTGGGTACCTACATTAAGATGCAATGAATCATAGAATCATAGAATTGGAAGAGCATCCAAAACTAATCTAATCATCAGCTCTGCTTCTAGGCAAGACATCAGAATTATGCTTTACCCTTTTTCTAAAATCTGAAAGGATAAAAATAGAATAATCTAGGATCTATGAACTAAATATTTATTATAAATTTAAGTGTTGATACTGTGGCATCTCATAAGTTTCTTTTTGGATTGAGATCAATAAGCAAAAATAAGTTTATTCTGGGAAAAATATACCAAGTATATGCTATGGACCATAGTTAGTAGTAATCGTCTGATCATGTTCTTTCATCATCTGTAACAAATATTCCACTACAATATAAAGTTTGGTGGAGGGGTGATGTATGGGAATTCTGCACATTATGCCTGTTTGTTTTGTAACCTTATGACTTCTCTAATAAAAAAAATGAAACAAAAAGTTTACTCTGCTTCTTTTGAAAATTGTATAAATTTATTTAGGAACTAACATATTTGTCTTAGTATTTTTCAGCAGTCCATTCCACAATGTCCTAGCATCTTAAAGAAATATATTACCACTGGTGTGATTGAATAGTCCTCATTCTTATCTATATACAACAAGATTTCCTTTAGATCATTTCTAATTTCTTTCAGGTATTGATTCTGTATACACATGTTATTATTTAACCACTTAAAAACAGGCCAACAAAACTTTCTCCACCATTCCAGTCAATGGGGAATTTGCTTTTTTATTTCACTTTTTTAAAGTTGATTTTTAAAAAAGTGTACCTAAGACAAGACACCATTTGATATGAGTCCTGGAAATTTAAATTGAACATGACAGAAATAAATCAAAATACTTTATAATCACTGTAGATTATAGTTTGAGAAGACATCAAATCAGATACTATTGCGAATCAAAGACTGCCTTGAGCTATCAGGTTATTTTCAATGTGGCACCTCAAAATTTAGAGCAGTGAAGTGAGTGAAGCAGAGTTATTAGGAAAGATTTTTAAAATGATATTCAAAAATTGTTCAAATGCTCATGGGTCATGGTCACGGGGTGAAGAATTACTCAATAAATGAAGAGAATACTGAATTCCCATCCTGGAGAGCTCTGCCATATTCTCCAGGAGAGTAGCAACAGCCCCCCAAGTGCACAGTCAGTGTCTGGCAAAGGAGGATGATCCATTGATGGGCCCTTGTTATTGATGACTAGCCTTATGAGTCTTTGCTCTTGAAATTGAAACAGCCTAGTGTTATGGGGTGCCTAAGAGTTGCCTCTTGAGAGCCTCCTTGTTGCTTAAATGTGGTCTCTCTCTAAGCCAAACTCAGCATATGAATGCATTACCTTCCTCCCAGAGTGGGACATGACTCCCGGGGATGAGCCTCCCTGGAAACGAGCGATTACTAACAAATGCCAATGGGCAGTACGACTGGAAAAAGACTTTTAATAAAAGGGGGAAATGGTAAAGACAAATGAGTTCATAGGGCTAAGAGACTTCAAAGTGAGTTGGGAGGTCAACCAGAGGTAACTCTTATGCAGATCCCAGTAGGACCTCCTAGGCTTCCAATATGGATATCACCCCAAACAGAGAGGCTCCTGAAGGCTCTGGAGACATCCAGGTCCTATATCAGGGCAGATAGCCCCAGAGTTTGGTGCCTTATCAGTGGGCCCTAATTTGGAATCCTTGCTCCTGAGAGTGACAGAGTCTGATCGAAATATGTCTTCCCTGCACATGGTCCATCTGTGTATTCTATTCAAACCTATATGTGATGCCAGAGTTTTAGGTGTACTTCCAGAGAGTGGAGTCTATGGGTTGTCCATGTGCCAACTGGGTCCAAAAGCTTGGTGCAACTCCTACTCTACAACTCAATGGACTCACCCAGGACACCTAGTGGGGAAATGATGATGGACAACAGCTATCCTAGGGAATGGAGAGAGTCTGCAGCTGCAGGCGGGATAATCTCATCCATCTTATCTATGGGATATAAGCCCCCTCTCACCTGGAGGTGGAGGGGACATTCCAGAGTCCTCAGGATTGGAGGAAGAACTATAGACTAGAGTGGACTTAGACTAGAGTGGACTTACTGGTATCCTGTTATAGACTTATTGTGATTCATGCAATGGAAGAAATTACAAAATTATGTGGAGCCAGTGGCCACTGGACACTTTGGGGGCAGGGAGAGGGAAAAGCAGGTGTAATACAGGGGCTTTTTTGGGACTTGGGGATTATCCTGAGTGACATTGCAATGACAAATATAGGCCATTTTATATCATCATATAAAATGCAGAACTGTGTGGGAGAGAGTGTGGTCTACAATGTGAACTATGGGCCATGCTTAGTGGCAAAGCTCCAAAATGTGTATATCTATTGCAGGTGATGTGTCATACTAATGAAGAATGTATATGTGGGAGGTTGTGGGAGGTGGGGCATATGGGTACCCCTAAAATTTTTGTGTAACATTTATGTAATTGATGTATCTTTAAAAATTAATTAATTTTAAAAACCCTAAATATATGCATATTGCACCACCAATTAAATCTATTGTTAATTATCCCACAAATATAAACTTATGTTCACACAAACATGTGTAGAAGAATTTTCAGAAAAATGGTATTCTAGTACACTCCAAGTGGAAAAAAATTTACACTCAAGAGAAAAATGGATAAATAAATTATGGTATATGTATGCAAAATAAATAAATAAAATGATATTCAACCAGTTACACTTTAGAGGAAAAATGCTGGTCTTTAGATTCAGGAAAACTTCATATTTCAAATAAATGTTTTCAACAAAATGGCAAATACCCCCTTGACTCAGCTGATTGAAATAAAAACCTCCTGCATTTTCTACCTGGAGAGCTTGGTTACTATCACAAGACTGTGATCCAAGTTGTGGATCACAACAACAGCAATATCCTGGAATCTTTCAGGAAAGTAACCTCTTTTTCCTTTGTACTTTAACATGTAAATAGCATGGAAAAAGCCCTCATCAGAATTTCCTAGAGTAACATGATCAACAGATAAATAATAAAACAAAAGAAAGAAGTCAATCCTTTTCTTTCTCTGCTGATGCACTTTTTGGCTGCTCTAAAGGTCCAGGGATCTGGAATTTGTAATGCAGAGATGTTAAACTGTTTATGATGGGTGCTAGAGACCAGGCCAGAGCATGAAGTTTCTATTTGTTCATACTACAAAGCATTCTTTAAGAGATATTATTAAAGAGAATCTTTTCTTAGAAATAATTTAGCTTATAATACAAAATCTCATGAAATTGACATTAAAACACTTGCTTTTAAGATCAAAGTGAAATCCTCTATTTTTCCAAGGCACAAGTTTTGAAAATTCCTTTTACTTAAAAATTGAAAACAAAAGGTAGCACCTATTGAGCAATTCATATGTGTTATGTTTAGTGCAAAATAGGTCTTTGGACTTAAAGGTAACTGAGGGCAAGATGCCATTTCTTTTTGTATTCCCTATGCCAAGCCTATTGCCTGCTTCTTGGCAGTCACGGGCATTTGTTGACAGAACAGTGACTCTGCACAATAGACTCATGAAGCAGGTGATATTTTCATCCCCATTTTACAGATGAAGAAACTGAAGCTTAGAGAGGTTAAGTAACTTTCCCAAGGTCATGCAGATATTACTTAGCAGATCTACGTCTCCTACCCAGAAACATCTGATTCCAGTCTTTGCTCTTAACTCTTGTGCTCTCCTGCCTCAAATAATAATAGCTACCATTTAGGGAGAGTTTACTATATGTAAGCACTCTGCCAAGTGTTTTACATTAACCATATTTTTCTTCATCACAGCCCCGCCCCCCTTTTTTTACAGATAAAGAAATTAAGGTTTTAGAGAAGTTCATCTATTTCCCCAAAGTCACCCAGATAATTAGTGATGGGGCATGGATTTGAATCTTGATTTTTCTGTTCTTTAGAAAGGGTTCTCCTACTTTCAGATCTGGGGAAAACTTTTGAGTCTACTAAATAGTGTAATATGAGCTTCAGAGAACTCATTTCAGGCTCATGCAGGTAATTAATTATTGATGGTACTGAAATTAGAACCCATGTCTCCTAAGCCTTACTTCAGAATGCTTTCTTTCAATTAATTGAATTACTCAGCAACTGACAATAAAATCTGTGAGAAATTTGGGCGTGAGAGCCTAGGGGGAAATGTATCAAAGAATATTAGCATTATTCATAATAGCTCCAAAGTGGAAACATCTAAATGTCCATCAATGGATGAATGGAAAAATAAAATGCAGCATATTCATAACTGAATATTATTCAGCCACAAAAAAGGAATGAAGTTCTGATACATGCTACCACAGGTGTTAACCTCAAAAACATTATGCTAAGTGAAAGAAGCCAGATACTAAAGGTCACATGTTGTATGGTTCCATTTATATCAAAGGTCCAGAATGAGTAAATCCATAGAGACAGAAGGTAGATTTCCCCAGAGGCTGTAGGGTGGGAATCATGAAAATGTTCTGGAATTAGATAGTGCTAATGGTAGCCCAGTTTTGTGAATATACTAAAAACCACTGAATTGTACACTTAAAAAAATGCAATCTTTCTATATGAGTCTTCATTCATTTTCTTAAACAAAATATTAACTGGAATGAAAAAAAAGAATCAGAGAGGGATCTTGCCTTAAATTTTAATTATTCCTCATAGATGAATTAAGATAAAATTAGTAACTTACATAAAGGTATTTATTAAAACATAGGGATGAAATGCCAAAATTCTTTAAAGACATTTTTTCCTTGTGCAAAAAGATGTCTTTAACTTAGCCAATAATTTTGTTTAGGGTGTCAGTATCTCTTTCTCATTCAGAAAACTATTTCATGAGAGTGGCATAAAGTTGATGATTTTTGAGGTAGAGAAATGGATAAATGGGGTTCATTATTCTATTGTTTCTACTTATATGTTATGTGAAAGTTTCTTTAGCAATAAGTTTTTAAAAAAGATATTGCTGGTTTGGTGAAGACATTATTTTCCTAAATAAGTTGGAGCTTATGTTTTCTTTTTTGCATTTTGATAATGTGGGTAAAATTTACATTAGTGAAATGCACAGGTGTTAAGAGTATAGTTCAATGAGTTCTGATAAATCTAATTGCTACCTTAAGATATAGAATGATTCCCTAACCCTAGAAAGTTCACAGTCAATCTTTACCCCCATTCTGATTTCTTTAACTGTAGATTTGTTTTGCTTATGAATTTCACATAAATGGATATACCGTATATAAGATTTTATGTCTGGCTTCTTTTGCTCCACACTTTCTTGAGCTTTATGCATATTATTGTATGAATCAGTTCATACATTTTTTAATTGCTAAGGAGTATTTTACTATATGAATATGCCACAATTTGCCTATTTCCTGTTGATGGCCAGTTGGACATTAGTTTTGTTTATTTTGAAAAAAGCTGTGATGCACATTCTTTTTTTAAAATTTTTACTCAAGCACCACATATACAACCTTAAATTTCCCCCTTTATGCAATTCAAATATATAATTCAATGCTGTTAATTACATTCACAATGTTGTATGCACATTCTTGTACAAGCCTTTACATGGACATAGGTGTGCATTTTTCTTTGTACTTGTAGAGAAACCACCAAACAAATTTCCAAAGTTTATACCAATTTATCTCTCACCAGCATTGCATGAGTGTTCTAGTTGTTCCATATAGTCAGTAAGATTTCATTTTGTTAGCCTTATTTATTTTAGTCAACATAATGGGTATGAAATGCTAGCTCATTATGGTTTCACTTGGCATATCCTCCATGCCTACTGATTTTGAGTATTTTTAATGTACTTACTGTCCACTTGGGGATCTTATGTGAAGTGGCTTTTCAAGTCCTTTGCTCATTTTAAAAATTGGGTGGTTTGTCTTTTTGTTATTTATTTGTAGAAGTTCTTTATTTATTTTGGATTCAATTCCTTTGCCATATATATGTATTGCAAATATTTTCTCCCAGTAACTGACTTCCCTTTTTTAATTGTCTTAATTATATCTTTCAATGAACAGACATTTAAATTTTGATGAAGTCCAATTTAGCATTTTAAAAAAATGTTCAGTGGTAAGTAATCTTTGCCAACCTTAAGTTGTCAAATATTTTTTTGTTGTTGCTACGTTCTTCCAGAAGTTTTATAGTTTTAGCTGTTATATTTAGACCCAGGCTATTTTGAGTTAATTTTGGTATAGGTGTGAGGGAGGATTCAAGGTTTATTTTTTTCACATATGTTTATCCAGGTATTCCAGCAGCATTTATGGAAAGGTCTTTCCTCTCCCATTGGATAGCATTGACACCTTTCTCAAAAATCAACTGGCCATAGATATGTGGAGCTATTTCTGGACTGTATTCTGTTTCATTGATCTATTTGTTTATCTTTATGACCCCAATACCCTGTTTTGATTACTGTAGCTTTATAGAAACTCCTAAAATCAAACTTAAACTTTGTTCTACTTTTTCATAATTATTTTGTTATTTTAGCTCTTGTATGTTTATATATAAAATTCGAATTGTCAACTTATTAAAAAAAATCTGTTGGGATTTTGATAGGAGTTGCATTGAATCTATAGACCAGTTTGGGGAGAATTGCCATCTTAACAATGCTTACTCTTCCAGCTGATGAACATAGTATATATTTCCATGTATTTAGGTCTTCTTTGATTTTCCCAACAATGTTTTGTAGTTTTCAGTGCAGAAGACTTGTGTGTCTTTTGTTAAATTAATTCCTAAATATTTTATGTTTTTTATGTTAATATAAATGGAATTATTTATGAATTTTGTTTTCTAATTTTTTGCTGCTACTATATAGGAATATAATTGATTTTTATATGGTGACCTCGTATCCTGATCCTGCAACTTTGCTAAAGTCACTTATTATTCCTAATCAGGGGCCGGCTGGATAGCCCAGTGGATAAGGGCGCCGGTATACCACATGGGAGGCCCCGGGTTCGGTTCCCGGGGACCTCCCCTAGCGGGCAGACCGCCTTGAGAATGGCAAGC
>PVKH010036621.1:0-11596 GCA_004027955.1 Chaetophractus vellerosus | reverse complement strand
GCACACATACACTCTCTCTCATTCTTTATTGTTTTTATTTATTTATTTTTGTCTATTTACTTGGGATCACCTGTGGGATCTAATAATCCTTTTCATTCCTCTTTAGCTTTCCTTTACTTCCTCTGACCTTCTAATACATCTTTAGGAAATCCTTTCTATTCTTTCCCACAGTGGCATTCTCTTCCTTCTCCCTACTCTTAAATCCCCCTCTTTCCAATCAACAATCTATAACTGTTGCTCTTTCAGAATGGATGTTGGTCCAGATCGGTTTGGTTTTGTTGAGTTTTTGATCAATATACTTTTCCTCAAGGGAGGAAAATAAGATTTCTTTCTACTTTAAAGTGTGAAACTTTAGGCAATAGGGCAGAGCTAGTAGCTCTTTTCTCGTTTCATGTTGGCTTATTTTTACTGATTAAGGTAACATTTGTTGTAAGAGGTATGTAACCTAATGTTAACTTTGTGGTCGTGAGTGTTTAGCTAGCAAGTGGATTCCTTAGTAGACGGAATCTTCTATCATTGAAGTGTGTGTTCTGAGGCACATACTTTGATGTTCAAAAGAGAAATCTTTACTGACTTGAGTTTCATCTTAGAAGATCTACTTTTAAACCTTCCATCCCCCGTAGTTAACAATTTTGCATGTACTAGGCCACTGGAAATTAGTATGTTAAACAACCAATTCAATGGAAGCAAATATCCACAGGGCTTGTTTTCCAAAGAAAAGTCTGTACAGTAGCCCAATTACAAGCCTGCCTAAGCAGTGAAAAGACTCTGCTAGCCTTGAGTGTAAAGGCAGTGGCCAAATCCTATTCAGCATTAAAAGGTGGTAACAATTACTGGAGAATAAAAAGAAAAGTTGTATGAAAAAAAATAGATTTTGATGGCCATTGGTTCCATATGATGAATCAAACATAACATTAGCTTGCATTTGCTTCTGGGAAGAGAGCAATTTACCTTAAATTCTTCTAACACATGAAACAAAGGAACATAATTGCTTCTATATTAAAATGGTCTAAACATTTATATCCTAGTACAAAGATCCTGAGATAAATGACCATAAATAAATTAATTTTGTATTTTTTGTTATTATAAAGAAGATAAAGCTACCTAGCAACATTATAGGACCTTGGAATCCACAAAGAATCTCACTTTATGGGGGAAAAAAGAAATGAATAGGTGCCTAAATCAATACTATAATCTCCTTATCTTATATGAAGTCTCAATTAAATTCAAGACAACTAATAAGTAAAGTGTAATACTTGAAGTTTTCCAATTCTGGGTGCTTAAATATATTAGAATAGCCAAGAGTTTTCAGTTTAAAAAAATTTCCCTTCCCATTTATAAGGAAAATGAGCATTTTAGCACCAGGTAAAGTAAGAAAATAAAGCTGAAGTCTGCCCTTACCTGTATTGGTAAAGTCTAACTTTCCTCCCCTCTCCTTGTTGGATTTTTCTGAGTTTCCATTCACAAGTAGAAAGTTTTGTTGGGTTTTCCAAGAGGGTATAATTCCATAGCTAAAAAACAAAAATTTCTTTTATCCTTCTTTGGTTGATCTCCTGAGTTGTTATTGCTTATTGTTAAAATAGTGAAGGGAATGGATGTGGCTCGAGCAGTTGAGCACCTGCCTCCCACATGGAAGGTCCTGGGTTCGGTTCCCGGTGCCTATTAAAGAAAAAAACAAACAGACACCAAGCAAAAACAATGAGGAGACAATGAGCAAATAGGCAAGGGAGCCAAAAAAAAAAAAAAAGTTAATGAATGAAAAATGGTTCAGTTGAGAATTTCTGATGTATATTTTTTGGAATGTGAATGACAACCTTATAACCATTTTGAGTTAGAGGGTAGACTACCAAACTCAGAATTCAAGCATATTACTATATTCAAGTGTGGTTTCAAGTTGTGAAATATTTTGCTGAAAGAGCAAGCTAATAAAGATAGCCTTATGTAAGAATTTGTCTACTCAGTGTTTAGTGTATTCAGGTCCAGGTCAAATGATGGTGTGATGATTTGAAGCTGTATGTACCCCAGAAAAACATACTCCTAAACCTAGTACACTTCTGTGGGTATGGACCTCTGTACATAGGACCTTTCGATGAGTTTATTTCACTTAAGGTGTGACCCACCTCATTTAGGATGGGTCTTAATCCTCTTACTGTAGTCCTATATAAATAGGATAAATATGGAGAGAGAGAGAGAGAAAGCCATCGAAGCAATAACCTGAAAACAATGAAACCTGGAAGAGAAGTGAGAGACCAGCAGACATGGCCTTGTGCCTTGCCATGTGACAGAGGAATTCAGGATCACTGGCAGTGAGTCTTTGGGAAGAAAGCATTGCCTTGATGATGCCTTGATTAGGACATTTTTCTCAGCCTCAAAACTGTAAGCTTGTGAGCTAATAAAATCCCCATTGTTTAAGCCCAATCCATTTCAGGATATCTGTTGTAAGCAGCCTAGGGAACTACAACAGATGGCAAAGTCAAATGTAAGCTGAAATGGAATTAATTTCAATACAACTTTCCATATGAATAAAATTTTTTCATTCCCTAAGATAACTTGACACCTAGTGGAGGAAACTCAAGACAAGTATTATATAGTAGTTCCAGGAAGAATGATTGTCAGGGAAAATTAAAGGTAAGAACAGAGAACCACAATGTCACTTGTTAGAATTCACTGCCACATTTTTTAGACTTTACATTTATATTCTTAACTACCCTATATCACAGAGGTTTGTTAAAAATTACTTAGGTTTAGATATTATAGTGGAAGATTGAGCAAGTGGCAGTTCAAATCACGAGACTCTGGCATTGTCTTCATTAAGAATTTAGGCAAAGTTAGCGTGCTCTTGGTTTCTGCATTGATCTGGACTAGAAAGTATTTATTTAATACTTTGGATTTTATTTTTAGGATAAAGCAATGAAATACTACATTTTATAAACCTGGATGCCTATCTCTTTCCTCTAGCACTGTTTACTGGAAATGCCTTGTATTTGGGGTTGGATATTTTGAACTTGCTATTTGGTGTGTATAGATCCCTTGGAGCCCTAAAATGCAGTAGGAATTAATAGTATTCTAGCAACAAAATCCTGCACACACCCCCAGTATATAGGCATCTAAATTGTATCACCTTTGTTGAATAAAAATAACTTGCATTAAGGCCAGAGGGATTGGTGCATCTGGGATTTCTTCATTTAAATATCTGCTACTGCCAAAAGGTTGGGACATGGCTGCTGGTATTAACACAAATCCCTACCAAAAATCTCCAAACTTTAATCTACCATTAATTAGTTATGTGATTTTTAGTCCAGTCATTTATACCTTCTATGCTCCAGTTTTCCCATCTGTAACAAGATGGAAGGAATTTATTTAAATAATGTCATTAGTGTAGAATTCTCTTTTTAAGGTATCAGCAAACATTCATTGTTCAACATTGTTCAATATCGAAAGCATTATATTAAAAAGCTGTGTTGTTGAAATAAGCCCATGTTAAAAACTATCAATTAATTTGTCTTAAGAACAGTCTTTACTCAACATCTTGTTCACTTCCAGACTATTAGGCTTTGTGCCTACTTTTTGGAATATGCTGATTTCTATGAGCAATCTCTCCTCTTAGCTAGCACATCTAATGACCCATCAATTATTATTTTCAGAGTCTGTGGTAGACCCGAACAAAATTGAAAACCCCACATAAGGTTTTCTGTTGATACTGAAATGGTTTCAATTACAAAATGTCCCTGTTGCTGCTTCTCCATATCTACTAACCAACTAATGTCTGATCTGCCATCTTGTTTGGTCCTCTTGACACCGTTAGATGTCCTGATACACAGGTGCTCTTTTTTGTGTGTCTTATCTATCTACACATCCAGTTGCTTTGTACATATACTGAACATTATTCTTTAGACTTCTATTCTGAATTTAACTCTGCCATCATTCCAGTGTGATGCTGCTGAATTTTCCATAGTGAAATGCAATATTTTGAGTTTAGGAATTACATAAATGAAAATCCCTTTCAATCTCTGCAAGATCATTTCCCTGACAAGGACTTGGAATATGTACCCCTAGAAACAATCTTCAATCTTAGACTCACATAAAAATCCTCAATCCACATTGGTACTTATAAGACCTCATTTTCCATTAGTTAGTAATGCTCCCATAGTATTACTTTTTACAAAGAAGACATGAATTTAAGTATAACAAGCAGATTTTCATGTCATAAGAGGAATTTACAAACTATCTCTTTATATGTGTTAGGCAGGCAAATAATCTTGTACTGATCTAAATTTCTTTTTTTGGGTTACCTTACCATAGGCCAATTTCCTCATGTAGCACCCTATACTCTGAATCCTTCCTTTTTTGCATTATTCCAATAAAACTTACTTCTTTATAAGGCATGGAATGATCAAACTAGTCTTCAAGATGATTTCCATCTTTATATCCTGTTTTAAAAGTAGCTTTATTGAGGCATAATTGACATGCAATAAACCCCACATATTTAATATAAATTCCAACATCTGAATATAATTTTGAAACAATCAAGATAATGAAAAAATCAGGATAATGAATGTATCCATCACTCCATAAAATTTCCTTCTGCTCCTTTGTAATCTCTTTATTGTACCCTTTCCTTCATCTTCAGTAACTACTGACCTGCTCTCTATTACTATAGATTAGTTGGCATTTTCTAGATGTGTATAAAAATCATGTGCTATTTTTGTTTTGTTTCTTTCACTCAATAAGTTATTTTCAGTTTGATCCATGTTATTGAATACACAGTATATTTGTAAGTGATTTCTTACACATGAACTATCAAGTTGGTCCTATATATACGCTGGACTAGTGATCCAGCACAAAAGCTCTATTCATGCCTGTGGATGGCTACTAATTTTCCAGACACTCTCCTTTGGGACACCTGAATTTAAAGTACAAAGAGAGGTGCACAATTAATAGCAGGAGCAGGATGAGCAAGAAACATAGGGGAAAAAATAAAAATAAAAATAAATTTAAAAAAAGGAACATAGGAAAGAAGATAAGTTTTTTTCCTGAATCCTCATACTGGCAGAGCAATAAGGTGAGGCCAGTAAGCTAGTCTACAACTCAAAGGCCTGGCACTTGCCTTACTTCTCATGAATTCCTGAGGATGTTTTTTTTTTTTTAATTTTTTTAATTTTTAAAGAAGCATAAGATTACATAAATGTTATATAGAGAATATGGGGGGGAGCAGATGTGACTTAAGCAGTTGAGCACCTTCTTCCCACATGGGAGGTCCCAGGTTCAGTTCCCCATGCTTCCTAAAGAGAAAAAAAAAAAAAAAAACAGACAACAAGCAGACAGCAAGAAGACAATGGGTGCAAACAACAAGCAAACAGACGAGGAAACCATTTCAGGGCTGTAATATTGAGCCAAAAAAAGAACATAGGAGATTCCCATATGCCCCACCCCTTCCCCCTCCCACACTTTCCCACATTAATATCTTTCATTAGTGTGGTACGTTTGTTACAATTGAACACATATTGAAGCATTGCTACTAACCGTAGACTACAGTTTACATTATAGTTTATACTCTGCCCCGCACAATTTTATAGGTTATGACAAAATGTATAACGGCCTATGTCTGCGATTGCAATGTCATGCAGGACAATTTCAATGTGCCGAAAATGCCCCCATGTTACACCTATTCTTCCCTGTCCCTCCCCTCAGAACCTCTGGTGGCCACTGTCTTTATATCAATGATAAAAGCTTTCCATTGCTAGAATAATAATAAACCTATAATATAATAATAATGTCTACTTTAGTCCATTGTTCATTCCCAAATCTTGAGGATTGTGGGATGGGGATGCCCACTCTGTTTCCAACTGAGAGGGAGCTTAGAACCTATGGGGCAGATGGATGAACTATCTTGCTTGCAGTTGCAAGTACTCTTTGTTCCTTCGGATGGGCTTTGTCCATCATCATCTCCTTGTTAGTTGCTCTGGGTGAGTGAAATGAACTGGAGGGTAGGTGTTGCAACTCTGCAGAGATTCAGGGCTCAACTGGCACATGAACAGAACAAAGATTTAAGACTCTGGGACATATATTTAAAGAATATAGTGCTAATTATAGGTTCAAATAAAAGAGGCAGAAGAGCCATGTGTAGGGAAACTATAAATGAGTCTGTTATGCTGGGGAGCATAAAGTCCAAAGCAAATTCCACTGACAGGGTGCCGAATTCCTGAGCTTGATTGCCCTGTTTACAGTGTCTAGATATTTCTGGAGCCCTCCTGAAGAATTTTGAAAGCTAGTCCTTAGGTTGAAAATAAATGGAAATATATATATATATATATATATATATATATATATATATATATATATAAATTCAATTTATATATATATAAATTCAATTTATATATGTATATATAAATTCTTTCTTAGCTTACATATCAAGCAATAGGCTTAAAAATATTACTTAGGAGCAAGTTGTTTCTTCTATTACTCTTCAAATAACACTACATTGCTTAACTTATATATTAAGCCTGACATTTTCTATGAGTAATCTTGCTGACTCACTGAAGACTACTAAAAAGGTTATCATTTACGTCTGTAGCTCTTGACCTGAGTTCTCATGGATGCTGCTGTAATGTATTTAGAGCAATCTACATAACATCTGCTCTCTACCAAAACTTTTAGGGGTCAAAATTTTCTCCCCTTCCTTCTGAAATTCATATTTCCTTTCACAAATATTATATTATGTCAAGAATATCACCATTCTTCACTTTTTTCCTTCCTTTCATAATTTTTCAAGATGTCATCAAGTTTTGACATTTCCTTTTTAAAAAGTCTTGTGAGTTTGTCTCTCCCCTCCATTTCCAATGCAATGACCACATTCAGTCTTGTGTTAGCTTAAGCCTAACCCTTCCTGTGGTCTCTAAACTGGTCCTCCTTCCACTCAAATCTGTCCTCCTCCTCCATATGCATATCAATATCCCCTGGACATGCTTATATATTATTCCTATATCAAACTCACCCAGCGGCTCCCTATTCTTTCATACAGTGATTTTAAAATATATTTTACCCAAGGAAACCATTCTTTAAATTAAAGCTTATTATATTATCGTAAAAAGTCCAAGGGGCAAAAGATAAATTCATGTAAGTCCTGACTAAATGCAAGAATTCCAGCTGCTTATCCCTCTTCTCTCTCAACAGTGGTCCCTGTGAGGGGTTCTACTGAACAAGTATAGCAAGAATCTCCTACATTTTCTGTATCCTTTTAGGTCCAGGAGGTATATACAATTGGAAAATATAGTTAACTCTCAATTAATTCATAAAATATTTGAGGAAATAAGGGTAATACACATAAAACTGTTAGAGAACAAATTAAGCATGCCTAAAAATAAATGAAACTGGAGCCCCAAACTACATGAGCTTACTCATAACTTAATCATTTCACATCATTCAAAAGTTGGACAACATAATGAATTGCTAAAGCATGTATAAAAAGCTGATGTTATAAGATATTAAAAATGAGATATAAGTGTGAGCTAGAGGAGTTTGGGGAGATTTAATTTGCATATCTAACAGGGCCCCTGATACCGATGTTAGGTCATAAATAAATACTGCTTGCTTACTGATGTCCTGATTGATAGAATGATAAACATATGTTTTGGGAAACTGATAAAACAACCTGATGGAAACAGTGTTAAGTAGTAGTAAATATATTAGAAAAGAAAATAAGATTGCATAAAAGAAAATAAATGTGGAAACAAAGGGAAAGGAATTGAGGTTGGTAGCATCTTTCACATCTGTGTGTTCAATATAGGCAGAGGCATAGCACTATATTATTTGGTAAATAATATAGTGTGGCTGGAATTGTTCTGATTCACAGAAGCTGATTTTCATGCTTAAAAAATTACATGAATCTCGGTGCTAGAAAAAATTTCCCCTTAAATATTGTTTAATAGCTTTCCTTGACTTCAGAGTCTACAATACTTGTAAACAGGAATTACGAAAGAAACCTAACATTTGCACTAAACCCTAGGTTAAGCAAAGTTAAGCCTGTGGGACTTTTCTGATGTACTTTTCACTGAGTACATCACTAAAGTACACTGTTTATCTCCAAAAGGAAGTTGCAATACACAACAATACAAAGCTGATCAACCATAGCATCCATTTGGGGGAGGAAAACTTCTTAATCTTTTAGTGTACACAGAATGGAACTTGATGATCTTCTAGAAGAGCATCCACACAGTGTTGGGTATTCAAAAAAGCATTTTGACCACTTTCTAAGATATGCAGGCAAGCCAGCTGTAGCTTAATGGAGGGATCCAGACAAGGGCCTGAAGCCAGACCACCATATATCTGTTGCATTTATCTTCGAAAACTCCAGTCAGGCCCCAAACTCCTGGATGGCTTAACAGCCTGTAATTGTGTCATGCTGATTCAGACCACACTAAAGAATCTCCAGTTTAGATATCAGTTTAGCCACTCTCTGAGTGACTTCATCTGTAAACTTACCTTCATTGTCTTAGTGGGAATCCAGCTCTAGCTTTATTTCCTAAACTTATTCACTGCATTGTGAAGCCTCAGTGAAAAATAAGGGCATTCATTAATGCATGTTTGAATGCTCTTAAAATAAGGCAGCTTCACCACACCCTTTTAAAAGTAGTAAGAGTATGAAGACAAGCTTTAAATAACTCAGTGTGTGTGTGTGTGTGTGTATGTGTATATATATATATATATATATATACACACACATATATAGTCATTA
Organism: Chaetophractus vellerosus; assembly: GCA_004027955.1. Lineage (NCBI taxonomy): Eukaryota > Metazoa > Chordata > Mammalia > Cingulata > Chlamyphoridae > Chaetophractus > Chaetophractus vellerosus. The sequence goes on along the minus strand of PVKH010036621.1, from coordinate 2,862 downwards.
TTCATATATATTGCCTTCTCTTTGATAAATTTTTGTAACTATTAATTGTACTTTTTCCCCAACAAATATTTTTGAGTTTCTCCTTTGTTTCTCTAAAAATATTAATTATGTAAATATGTTACTGCATTAAATTATCTAAAATCTTTGAAAGTATATTTTGTTATCTGCAGTTTCTGCTAGTTGTAGCCTACGGGTGCCTTGTTTCCTTGTGAATTCTTTTATCTTAGAAGTTTATCTGTAAGCATTCTTTGAGGGCTAGATTGAAGTTTGCTTTCCTTAAAGAACATTTGCTTCTGCCAGTTACTTTGACAATTTTAATAACCTATGCTTTCTTTAAATTTTTCATTTCAGAAATTTAAAAATCACACAGCAAAATTACATACTATGCAACTTTAAAAATAAGTGATGACTATCTGTATATAGTGCTATGGACTCATCTCTAAGATATATTATTAATATATCTTGTAAAAATAGTAAGGTGACATTAGAATAAGATGAGACAATTTGAAAATCAAACAGAATGAGTGCATGAATTGAAAGGTATCCACTATATAAAAATCTATAAAATCATAATGTTATCATAAATATTTGTCACCATTGTAGGTTGCAAAGGTACCAATTCTTTACTTTGAAAATTGATAAAAGCCAGAGAATCAATATTTATTCTACCTTCTTAGTAGTATTTTATTCAAAGGTAATAAATTAGTTAATGAGGAAAATTTTTTATAGAAACATTCCAGCTATTAAAAGTAAAAGGGAAGAGAGAATTAGAAAAATCACCATTTTCAACCCCTAATGAAATAATTTTCTATACAATGATTTTAGTGAAAATTAAACATTGTTTCATTTAATAGATCAATCAATAATTAGTTTATTACATGTAACAATGTAATGATGGTTATGTAAACACATTATTTTTTTCCAGGTTAGAGATATACACTGAAATATGTAAGAGAGAAAATGATAAGTCTGGACTTTACTTTTATAGTTTGCCAAAACAAACAAACAAATTTGAACTTGAAATAAAGATTAGTAAAATGGTGATATATATTGAAGTTTGGGTGATAGGTATACTTGTGTTTATTATGGTCTCAATTATTTTGTGTATGTTTGAAATTTTCTATAATAAAATATAAAAACTATCTTTGTTACTATCTTTCTTTTATTCCTGGGACTGAGCTCAGTGAACTCTGGACCCTCCGAGGAATCAGGGCATTTCTCTTCTTTCCTATGTCCTTCATCTACTGGATATATGGTCCCCAGACTACCTGAGCAACAGCTTATTCTGATGCCCATTTTCAATAAACTCATGAATGTCTCTATCTTATACCCTTTTACTTCTTTTCTTGCTTTAAATTCTACTGTGATCTATTCTCTAGGACTCCAGATCTTTTTTTTTTTCCTTAATGGAACAAAAATAGAAGCTCCTAGTTATAAACTGTTAATAATTAACATTTACATTTATCTTATTTATTTAATACATGTTTTGCATGCATTAAGACTTAAATGAAATATGTGTAGATTGATTTATTGACTATCAGAATGAGTACAGAACACAGCTACAATAAACATCCTACTTTGAGTTATATAAAAGTCAAATGCTGGTTTCTACCTTTTTGATTGCACAAGAAGAAATTGCTGACAAGTATATGAGGTCATTCAAATCAGACTACAGAAAAGTGAGTCTATTATTAATTAAATAGTATATGATAGACTAATTGAAACCTACATAAATTCTGTAGTCCTTTACACCTACCTATAGAATTTTCCACTTTAATTTTCATAAGCAAAGGTATTTGAAGATTATTTGAAAATTTATTTCAAGCTGGGTTGAGGAATGGTTACAAACTGAAGTGTTGATTGCTTTTTTTCCCCAGCCATAAGCATTTTCATCCAGAGCAGCTTCACTTATTCACACTGTCAGTGAGATATATGCTTTTGTCTAGTGTAGATAGTAAAGATAGATATTTGCATATTCTTTGATTAGAAACACTATTACATCTTTATAAGGTGCTTTGCTAAATCAGGGGTTATTTTATTATTTTAAATCACTATATACATCCTTTATCATATTCGAAAATATAAGCATTCCTTCTTGCAAATAGTTCTTAAAATGACTTATATTTTTACAAAGCTACTTATTTCATTAGCAAACATAGAGTAAAATCAAATGAATTAAAGAAATATCAATGATGAATGTACAACTATATGATTATGCCAAATACCATTGACTGTATACTTTGAATGGATTTATGCTTTATTAATATGTATCAATAAAATTGTTTTGTTAAAAAAAAAGAAATATCAATTTCCTGATGTTGACACTCTCACAATATGGTTAGCATTCAAAGACCCTTTTTAGTGACAAAGGAAATATCCTTTGGACAGTACAATAATGTTTTTTTTCCTTTGGTCTATTAAAATAAAAACATAATGGATAAGGCTTTTGAGAGGAATAAAAACTTCCTACAAAAAGAGTAGAACAAAAGAATACTGTCAGGAGTACTTCAGAAGTTACAATGGACATGGTTATATTGCAGAAGGCCAGTGTATATTTCCTCTATAGGCATGAAATATCTTAATTCATCCAAGCGTCCACACATAACCAATTCATAATAAATTCAAATCATGGGAGAACTGAAGTAGTCTTCTGGAAGGCTGTTTAGTAATTTCTTTGAAAGGTTAATGATTCCTTGAAAATTCAACAATATTTATGTAATCTTAAGGTAAATCATGTACTGAATTGATATTCAGGCATGTTTGGATCATTAAATATTTTTTTAAAATTATGATTCACAGATCACTCAAAATCCATGCCTTAGCCTTGATGTGATATTTGTAGTTAACCATAAAAGAATATAT
>PVKH010036620.1:0-11564 GCA_004027955.1 Chaetophractus vellerosus | reverse complement strand
TGCTACTTACACAGGATAAATTCTCCAGTTTATAGCGTCACCCTTACCTCCTTTGGTTTCTGTCACTTGGTGCCTCTAAATGCCTCAGCATTTCTGGAGTTCCCCAGTTAGTTAATTTACTTCTTTTTGTTTGTTAATTCTTTATATAGGCATTTATATTTCAGTTTCTCTACTCGGCTCTCAGTTACCATTCTCTAAACCAGCTTCCAGATTCCAAAAATGTATTGACAACTGTGATCTATTTTCTTTTCTTTCATTATTTTTGTTTTAAGAATTTATATAATTTTTCTTTCTTTATACTCATTTGGGTAGGATTTGGGAGAAATTAGGTTATTTTATGATATACTAATCATTACCTGATGAAGAATCTACAATACATTTAACTTCTTGATATGTATACTTACAGTTCTGTTGATTATTTAAATAAATATGTGTAGATTAGATAATTTTGCAACAGTTGACTTGGAACTGTAAGTTATGTTTTCCATTCTCTGTTTTTCTTTAGCTCCTTGTTAAAGAACACACCACCTTCCATTGTAAAAATTTCTATAAATGCTAGGTTCCTATCTCATGCTGGGAGCTCTATGCTCCCAGAGATCTTTGTATACATAGTTTCACTATATTTACAGAAAGGCACAGTTCTGGGGAAAAAAATATATATTTAATATTTGCTGGGTGAAAAAAATAAATTTATAAATGTACCATGATTATGTGTGGATATTTTTTCCTTCCCATAATATTTTTTCTAATATCCAAAATATGAATATAACTGAAATTCTTGTTCACTAATTGATTTATCTAATTGAAAGTGACAAAACCCCAATCTGAATAAATGTAAATAAAGATTGAAAATTTATCTTTTCTGGGTTCCAAACAAAAATCTTGAGCTTCTTTCAAAGATAAATGGAACCAAGGACATGAAGTTTGTTTACTGCTTCTCTCCATTCCCCACCTCTCTCTGTGTCTCTCTCTATCTCTCTGTGTCTTGTATTTCTCATCATTTTGGCTCTCTGGAAATAGGCTTCATATTTTAGTGGACTATTTTCAATACACTCAGCCACTGCTACAAACAGTTAAATATTTTAGCCTTTCAATCAAAGTGGAAAGAAAGCTTTCCTTGCCATCTCCAGTAAGAAAAACATACCACGAAATGACTGATTAGCCCAGCTTAGGTTATGAGCCAATCCTGGGACAAAGAGTAATTCTGAGAGTAATGATTAGCCCATCCCAGGGAATATGTTCAGTCTTTATCCAAAGAGGTAAGCTTTCACCAGAGGCAAGTCTGGGAAAAGCACAGGCAAGTCCATGAAGGAAAGACAATATAGACAGTAACTTCATGTATTCTCTATTGTATCTGGTATACCATAGAGTCAACGGCTACAAGATTGCAGAGAAAATAAAGAGAAACATGAGAGAAAAGAAAATACAAAGTCATAATGTTTACATGTAAAGTTAAAATGTATCTGTAAATTTTCTGCATTTCTTTATAACAAATTAATTAGATTGAAGTAAATGATTAAAGCAAGTAGAAGTAAAGACTAAAATTTTTAAGAATGTGAATGAATACAGTCATTAGTCAAATGAAATATTATATATGGAGGAGTGAAATTAGTTAACTGAAATTAATTATTTCAGATGAAAAGAAAGTATAAAAGTTGTCTCTTCCTTCTTGTTTATTTCTCCACATGGAAATTATGGGTGGACATTAAGAAATCATTAGTGTGGTGACACAGGAAAACTTAATTCAGAGGTTTCTTGTGATTTTTCCCATTTCTCAAGTTTCCTGCCTAGAAAATGGAAATAATTATAAATGATCTACAAATAGTGAAACAGGGTAAAGAAGAACAGAACTAACATTTATTGAATAACAGCTCCTGAGTTATATGTACTTGAGTATATTTTGTTCTCACAACTACCAGGCAATATAATATCCTGTTTAAAAGGAAAACCAGCTTTCTTAGAGAAAGTTTATGTTATACAAAGGTCACACAGTCTTTGTGGAGACAGAACTCAAATGCTGGTATTGAGCACAGTTACTTTTAACTTCACCAAGAAATATATAGCTACATATTAGAAGAGGACAAAGTACTCTATTAACAATCTGGACATAGGAAAAAATTAAAGAAAACTTTTGAATGAATATTATCCTGAAATACATTTTTCGCAAATGCATACATTTTATATTTATAAATTTACAATACAATGAAATTTAGAGTCAACATTGGAAAGAGATAAGGAGTTTTCAGATTTTCTGGATGGATTTTGCAAATTTGCAAGCATAAGTTTTGCAAAAACATTATGGTATAAATGAGAAAATATTTTACAATGATTACCTCTGTCACTTTCACTCTATGACAAATAATAAAACATTTACAATCTTCAGAGTTAACAGTTACTAAAATTATTGTTAGTGGTAAATTTTTAAATAATGTAGTAAACACTGCTACTGTCAGTATGAATATTCTACTTTTTCCTTTTAGTAAGAGAAATTTCAAGCCCTATCCAGGTATATGACTACCCAATTAGAGATATTTTATGGTTTCTCTTGCAGACAAGAGAGGCCATTGAACTGGACCCATTCTGTGGGATGTGCTAGAAGATACAATTGTGTCTTCCATTGCCACTTACCCTGAATTTCATGGATAAAGGAAGCAAGACAGATAAGGCAATGCTTCAGCTGCAGGGATGTGAAATGAGGACAATATCCCAGGGAATGGCAGTACACAAGAAGAATGTAACCCAGTTCCCAGTTTCCAGTAACCTGGGTACTTAATTAAGGAGCACTTTCCGAGAGCCTGGACTGCTCAAAATCTGACTGTTATGTGCTGGAGAAATAAACCATCTGTGTAAGCTACCATAACAGCAACTTAGCCTACACCTCACTAACAAAATATTAACCATGTTTTCTTTTTTACTCCTTTCTGTTCCCCACTTATCCCTCTTCCCACCTTTTTTCTAGCAGCATGTAAGTCATTCTATGTTCATACCTAAGAGAAAAGGCGTGCGAACACAAAGCAGGAAAATCAAATTTCTATAGATTTTTTATTTACAAAGACATCTTAGGAAGTTTTAAGGAATAATAACAAACACTAGCATAGTGCTTACTATTTGCTGTCAAGATTCTGGTTCTTTGCACATAAATTCTGTCAGGTGGGCACCAATTATCCCTCCAATACATCAAATAAAGAAATTAGGGCACAGAGATTTTAAATAGCAAGATTGCAAAACTAGAAAGTGGTTGTATAAGTACTCAACACAGCATGATTTCAGAGTCCATGATTCAGACTACTACTAAGGGAAGGAATCCAGGTTACAGGCAAAAGACATGGGAACCCCAGATAAAAAACTACAAAAATGCTTGCTTTGGTAGATTGAATTATGTACTCCGATTTAAACAGGTTCTTAATCTTAATCCACATTCCTGTTGGTGTGAACCCATTGTAAATAGGATCTCTTGAACATATTATTTTAACTAAAGTGTGGCTCAGTTGAATGGGGGTAGGTCTTAATCCAGATTACTAGAGGAATAATAAAGAGAAAGAACCAGAAACCAGAGTCAGAGAAAGCAACAGGGAGGAGACAAAAATCAACTGAGCCAGAAGCCAACAAACTGGAAGGAAATAGGACATTGTCTGAGGACATGATCATATGATGTGAACCAAGGGATACAAGCCAAGGAACCCCAAGAATATACACTATTCCAAGAATGGTTGGAAGTCAACACCAGAAGGTTATAGTCTTTAGGGAAAACACATTGCCTTGTTGATGCCTCAATGTTGGATTTCACCTATCCTCAAAACTTTGAGCTGGTAAATTCCTGTTGTTTAAACCAATTCATGTGGTATTTGTCATAGCAGATTATCAAACTAAGACACTTGCCCAATGGGACTGAAAAGGGGATTCCTTTGGCTGTGGAGAGTAATGAAATCTTAGTCTTCATTGGGTCTTTAGGCATATTCTTGTCAAATCTGTTAGGTCCCAGGCTTCTATGTGCTAGCAAAATATGAGTACTTTAGAATTATTCCAAAATCTAATATGGAAGAGAGGAGCTTTAGAAAATCCCAGACTTAGTGGGATATAGAAGAAGCAGAAAAAGCCCTGGATTTGAAAGAATTTATGGATAATGTTGTGGGGAGACTCAGTGAAACTTGTGTGAACCAGCAACAGAAGACTAGAGAAGGCATCAATGGTTATTGCCCTATGTTATACGACCACCAAAGAAGTTATGACCATCCTTCCCAACCAACGAATGAGTCTCCAGAACTTCTACACAACCTCTTGAAGAGAACAACGCCAAACTGACTGAGATAAAGTTTCTACCACTTCTTCAAAACTGGAGTTTAAAAAAAATGTGATTAGAGTTTATAGAATGAGATTACTACCCACTAGAGAAATTTTTCAATCATTTATATATGTAATGGTCTTTGAAATATATAAATTGCTCTCACATATATTATATAATTTAATATTCACAATAGATTAATTTAACTACTGAAAACACTGAAACTTAATTTTGCCTAAAGCGTGTGGCTAGTATTAAGACACCTATTCCTAGAAGCTGAGTTTTCCCATTTTAAAGTTAATATATCACACCAGCAAATGTTAAGTATTAGAGCAGGCAGCTAAGGAAGGTTTTGAAACATTTTTAATGATTGTTTCATCTGTCATGAAGAGCTTAATATGGTACTACTTCAAAGCATAAAAATAGACTCTTTGGATCCTCTTCAAATATCAACCAAGTTACCAAATGGGGCACAGATAGCACAAATTTTGAAGAAAATTTTCTGTATGAGAATTCATAGCCCAAGCTGATGCTTTGGAATGCTATTAGTCTTAACTAATTTTTTTTGTTTTGGCCTTAAAATATGCCACTGTTTGCATTCATCTATTAATATATTAATTGATTTTAATTCTTGATCTTTTTCAAAATTCTTTGCATAATTCCAAAGCAAAAGGTTAACTCTTCAGCTAATAATGTAAAAAAATCCAGGCGTTTCAAGGAGACAATTTCAATTTATATGTCTATCACAAGTCTATTTAATATGATACTCTAACAAACATGTGGAAAAATCAAGTAATTTTTTTCAGTATGACATTTCTGCACTTAATGTTATGTCATGGATAAAATTTGAATGCTATTTAGCCTGATGTAAATATCTAATAAAACGTATCAGTGACTCATAATACTTTGTACCTTTATGATTGTGAATTTTCGAGGAGATGTGTTACATGCAAAAATATCAACCACATTTCATCAATTGAACAAGCTAAATACCTTTAGAATATATAGGGAAGGGAAATAAATTAATATTTGTTGAACCCCTTTTATGTTATTTTAATAGAATTTTTCAAAATAAACAGAATTGAATAGAATAGTTAAGGAAACCTTATGATCCCATTATCCATCTTCGAAATTGTAATATCCTCCCTTACTTGTTTCATTGCACCAGTTTTTCCGTGGAGCATTTTTAATTTTATTATAGACACAATTAAATAAATCAGTAAATATTTTAGTATGTATACTAACATATAAGAAAGGTTTCTAGAAACATAATATCATTATCATTAAGAACAAAAATGAATGTAAATATAATTCCTTATTTTCTGTTAATACAAAATCACCACTAAATTTTTACTGATACTCTTCATAAATATCTTTTCAGGTTTTAAAAAAAAAGAATTTGGACTCAAATAAGATCCATACATTGTATTTGATTTATTTCTTTTCAGTTTCTTTCAATTTTCCCTCTGGTATTTCTTTGTTGAGGAAAATATGTCACCCATGCCATAGAATTTCCCACATTCTGCTTTCTTCTTACTGTATCTTTACAGTGTCATTTAGCATGTTTCTCTCTCCCCGCCTTGTTTCCTCTAAAGTGAGAGTCAAGTCATAAGTGTGATACACGTTCAATTTGGGGGAAGGAAAATGTCATGGATGGTCTGTCTAATATTATATCATATCAGGAAGCCCATTATGTGTGTTTGCTTCATGTTTAAAAATATTAGCATTGATTCATGATTCAAATATGTCAGCCTGATCTACCTAAAACATTTATGTCACTCCTTACAATGCTTACCTGCCACTGATTACCTATTAGCATTTGTTGTCTGTGATTGCTCTATAAAAATGATCTTTTCCCCATTCAGTTAGATGTGCTCAAATACTCTCCATGTAAGAAAGACAGGATAAAAGTTTAATTCTTTTATTTATAAACTATCACAATAATGAATGGTGTCCCAGCAGCCACCAAAGTTTAGTAATAAAATACCTTTATGAGGGGAGCAGATGTGGCTCAAGCAGTTGAGCACCCACCTTCCACATGGGAGGTTACAGGTTCAGTTCCTAGTGCCTTCTAAAGAAAAAAAAACAAAACAAAACAGACAACAAGCAGACAACGATCAAAAAAGACAACAAGCAAAACCAACAAGCAGACAACAAGCTCAAACAACAAGCAAAAACAATGAGCAAACAAAAGGGAGCCATCTTGGGGCAGGGGGTGGGTGGGGGTTAAGTCATAGAGAAAGATAAGAAATAAAATGAATTTTAAAAAATACCTGGTTGAAATTCATGCATGTATTTGTTTTTCTTTAGGGCAATAACATAAATTAATTATTTTTTATATATATTTGATGTGTTACAATCCATTGAATTCGTTCTGATGTTTCAATTGCCACATTTTAGTCTAGTCAGGGCCAGTTCATAATTACTCCAGTGTGCTTTTACACTACGATAGTAGATTTTTATATTTCATTTTCTTTTTCACAAGCACCAGATACCATAGCATTATCTTTTATACTACTTGCCCCAGACCTAGCATCAACTAGTGCTTTAAGGAGTCTGCTTTCCTTTAATGAAAAGTGCAATTTAAAGTCCTCAATCTGGGGATGGCCCCTGTTAGACTCTCTCTACCCTATTGCACTAAACTCAATGAGAACATCACTGCAACTATAACTTTTAGCACAATACTGAATACATTATAACAACTCAATAATATTTTTGAATAAGTAAATTTCATTTATAAGAAAACCAATTCTCATATCATTTAAGTTACAAATATTTAAATACATACCTAGTGATTCAAACTCAGGTCTAAATACAATATAGAACTGATTGTCTTTCTAATAATCTACTTCTTCCCAACCTTTTCAAGTAGGAATAGGTTTATTAGAAGGGAACCAGTGTAGCTCAGTAGTTGAGCACCTGCTTTGAATATATGAGGTCCCTGGTTCAATTCCTGGTACCTCCTAAATATATATATATACATATTTCATTAGATCTAGAAAAATGTGGTAATTGAAGAGAAGACTGAAGTCATAAGTTTAAGTTTAAGTTACTCTTTTAAGAAAATAACTTGGGCCCTAGTATAAAGTTGGATAGGTGAGGCATGATATTAGATACGGCAAGTCTAATTATAAATCTCTTGCACTAGTCAAGACAAGAGATGAGATGAGTTTAGATTAGGGTTGTAAAAGTTGGAATGGAAAGAAAGGGAGATCTGATAAATGAGATGGGAGGTATTATTAAAGAATTCTGGTGGATGTGTAAAACACAGGAGTCATATCTGAATATAGCCTAAATTATTGAAAGGATGATGAAAGAAATACAAGGGAGAAGAAATGAACCTGAAAGCATGGTCATTAGATTGTTTTTGGTGCTTTTTGGATTTAGTTAAAAGTAGGAATTGGGAAAAACATAGGTGGAGTAGCTGGGGGCATTTATATATAATAAATATATATAGGAATTTAGGATGCAGAGTTCTGGAAAAGTTGTAGCGATGATATTTATTGGTTTGTCATGATTTTTGTGAAAGTTGAAGCCATGCAAATGAGTGTGATTACCAAAGAGAGAAGAGAGAGGAAAATAAATAGAATGCCAACCAAAACATTTTTTAAAAGATTCTGTTTTAGGAGAATGCAGCAAGAGTTAAAGCAGTGAAGCACATTTCTCTAATGTGTGGTTGACTATTTGGTAGTCTATTAAGTTTACAATATTGTCAACTCATATCTAGATAGAAAAAAATGCCTATGGGACATTATGTTTTTCTTATATGATTGTTGGCCTTAACTTCTGCCCACCCTGATTAATGATCCTTGGAAAGAGGCCTCTATGGCTACAAATGCTTATCAATATATCGATTTCATATTTATCTATTTATTGATATATTTATTTACATATCTATATCTACATAGACAGACATCATACAGGAAAAGACTGTTTTTTATGTGTATGTGTGCATGTGTTTGTGGGCGTGTGTTTGGAAGAAAAGCTAACATCTACCTCTCCCTGTGTAGATGAAACTAATTGGCAAGTTTCCTCTGAAAAATGACTTACAGTATCTTTGAATGCTTTTACTTAGTCATTCTGTTAAAAACAAGGTGAATAATGATTTTAAAATATCAGATAAAATCATTCCAACAAATTCCAATGCAAACCATTTTATGTCATAGGGACTTACCTGACTATTACATGCTTGTGTGGTCCCCAGAAGCATACACTGCTGAAAATTACAGACTCTCTTCCAATCACTTCTCTCTTCACAGAAAAAACTCATAAAAAACACTTCTCAATGGAGAGTTAATATTATGTGCTGTGTTTTGAATAACCTCATGATTATAAATTATCTTTACAACTGCACTTTTACTCTTTATTTTTCATCTTCCTATCAGATGGGAGTATCTATTCTTCCAGAACTATGTTAGAAGATGATAGTTATACCCTTGTTCAGAATAAAAATGAAATTTAAAAATGATACCGTGTATTGCACTAAAATAGACCATAGAAAATTGGTTAGACTAATATATGTAACTGTTTAAATGTATCAAGTATCAACTATTGCTACAAAATTTCTGTAGATCCAAAATTGCTGCAAAACTCAGAACCTAAGCATCAAAAAACAATAATTACTTGTTTACAATTCATGTGATATAGCCTACAGTTTGTGGACTGCCTGGCTCTGCTTATCTTGTCTAAACTCATTCACTTATTTTCGGATCATGTAGCCATTGGCTGATTTTGGTTAACCTTGATTGAGGTGAGTGGGGTAACTCAGCTCTATTACCCATGCCTCTTATCCTCCAGCATGCTAACCTTGCTTTGCTCTGATGGTGACAGCAGAAATACAAGAGAGAGCATGCCAACTGGACACATATTTTTAAAGAATCTATTCCTGTCATGCCTGCTAATATCCCATGGGCCAAAGCAAATCACATCACTGATTCCAGGGTCAAGTACTTCTTCCAAATTTGGAAATCACCTGAAAGTTACATGGTTAAGAGAAAAGAATGAAAACATGGGGCATCCTTTTATAACTTATAATAGGTTAGATAGCCTTTATTGTTTCATTTTCATTTTGCACAAATCATTGACTTTGACTTTATCACTTGTCCTTACACTTTGTACCTGTACCTAAATCTTTCACATAAGGGCTGTTTTTGTATCTTTATTTTTAGCACTATATTTTATTTAAAAATCTCCTTCATTTTCTAATCCTTAAAGTGCTTTAAACGTATCTTATTAGCTCATTATTCTTCCTCTCAAATTGGCCCACTAAACCTCCTTAGTAAGGCAGTTTGCAAGGAATATATGAAAGCTGCAGGAAAACAAACAAAATAAAATATGGCCCTTGTTTTGCAATTGCCAAGTCTGCTCAAAAATTTTAAGGGGAAAACATCATTTTTACATTAAAACAAATCCATGTATTATAGCATAGAATACAAATTTCAAATGAATATTTAAGGAAATTATAGAACTTCAGAGAAAATTAAGCCTTACATTTGTTGCTTCTAGCTATGCCTCTAGACTACCGTATGTTTGTACTCACTTTCTTCTAACCTGGGATTTATTCAGGAAGGGGAGAAAGAAAAGAAAGAAGATGAAGATGAAAAAATATGTGGCATAATGGTATATTTTTCAATTTCTTGTCCTTTAAATTATCCTTCAAATTTACTTATTCAGGTATTTTGGTAGGATCCTCCCCTTATCTATTAGTTTTTGTTGACTATTTCCTAGCAGATGCCCCAATTGTCTCCATGATTTCTTTTTCTGTTTTGAAATAAAACTGGTGAAAATTGAAGTTGGGCTTAACACGTAAAGGAAGAGGAGAAAGTCAAGTAGAGAGAGAAAGAGAAGGAGGAGCAGGAAAATGTAGAGGTGGGGCAGGAGGAGGAGGGGCAGGAGGGGGAGGAAAGCAGTATCCTTTTATATCTTCATCTTGCTAGTCAAAACATGCTACATGAGATTCTGAAATATCTAATAATCTTGAACTTTGTCCACCCCCATCTGCTTTTTCTCTTTGTTTCTGTGATTTACATGTATCCTCCCAACTAAAATTACTCTACTGATCTCATCACACCACACTCCTCCTCTAAAAATTTTAGGAATCTTTTTTTCAATAATCCACCATTCATGCATGCATGCATGCATCCAACCAGCCAATAAACATTCATTGATGATCATCTATATGTCAATTCAATTATCTCCTTAAGGTAATGATCTCAAAACAGGTCCATTTTTTGCCTAGCTTTTCAGGACTCTCTTTTGAAGATAAGATTTATTAAATATGGTTAATGATATTTTATTGCACCACAGAAAGTAGCCAAAATCTTGGCTGCTGTTGCATTTTAATCTGGGCACTTTGGCAATTTGAAAAGAATATGTCTCCCAAAATGATTTATAATAATTATTCTATAGTCTTATTTTTAAATAAAACTAAATGTATTCATTAAGTCATAACACTAACAACTTTAAGATGAAGATTAATGCATTAGTAGCAAATGAACTAGCATTAATAAATGATCTTTTTTTTTCAACATTTATTCAACAAGCCCTCAATAATTTATTAAACAAATATTTATTTACTGCTTACCTGACACTGGGTAGAGCCAATAGAGAGAACAATAAACTAACCTCCAAGAGTTCACCAAGTGATAGCATGTTCTATGATAAATGATTTTAGGAATCTCTTATCCCCCAGGTGTACAAGGCTACTTGTATTATTTTCTGTCCCAGTGTTTTGTAATTAATCATTAAAATGCCTTGTATAAGACAATATGGTGAATCCATTGTATAATCATTTATGCCTTAGAATCTCCTGAGCTGTGGAAATATGTGTAAGAAAGTGACAAGGGAATTGCAAAGGTCTAGGTTGGAGAGATGTGAGACAGGGCTGGAAATATTTGAATAACGGAATGCAGGAAAACTAACCCATGAAGGACTGATCCTCTCACTCTGCAGATGCCTGGGAATGAGCTAAGCCACAAGAGAATCTCATCTGTGAATTTCAGAGGCTAAATATTGAAGACATAGAAGCAATTTGCCCAGTCAGCAGAGTTTGGTTCCTGCAGTGTTGACTTCCTGATGACAAGTCACTGAAGAAGCTCATTCCAATTCATATGTGGTTTCTGTTTCATGCCATTTTCTGGAATGACTACAATTCTGGAGAGTTCTGACTGGAGCAGTTTCCCATTCTCAGGGCCAAGGAGTAGGAAAAGATTTTGTGAGGTTCTACAATGGGACCTGTCTCACTGCTGCAACCCCATACATTTTTTTCTGCCTTAAGAACCAG
>PVKH010036619.1:0-11570 GCA_004027955.1 Chaetophractus vellerosus | reverse complement strand
TTGTGTTCCTCTCTGTCCGCTTTGTCTCCCCCCCATTTCAGCGAAGCGCCAAGACCGGTCACCACGCAGGTGGCTTTGCCCCGCTTGTGGGCAGCTTCTGCTTCCATTCATGGCTGACTCCACTTCAGTTCGTGGGTGGCTGGCTGCACTCCGTTCGCGGGCGACCTGCCCTGCCCATGGCGGCTTTGCCCTGTCCGTGGCAGCTTTTTGCCCTGCCCACGGTGGCTCTGCCCACCCATGGTGGCTTGCCCTTTTCAAGGCGGTCTGCCTGCCAGGAGAGGTCCCAGGGAACCAAACCCAGGGCCTCCCATGTGGTATACCGGGGTCCTATCCACTGGGCTATATGGCCGGCCCCTAAAAGAAGTTTTAGATTACATAAATGTTACATTGAAAATATAGAGGATTCTGCTATACCCTAACCCTCCCTTTTCCACACTTTCCCCCATTAACAACATCTTTCATTAGTGTGGTACATTTGTTACAATTGATGAACACATATTGAAGCATTGTTACTAACCATGGTCTATAGTTTACATTATGGTTTAAAATTTGCACTGCACAATTTTAAAGGTTTTGACAAAATGTATAGTGGTCTGTATCTGTCATTGTAATGTCATTGAGAACAATTCCAATGTCTCCAAAATGCCCCATGTTATACCTTTTCTTGCCTCTCCCTCCCCTCAGAATATCTGGTGACCACTGTCTTTATATCAATGTTACAAGTTCTTCCATTGCTACAATAATAAGTGTACTTTAGTCCATAGTTGCATTTTCCCCTTATGTTGTTCATTACTCAGTCTTGAAGGCTTGAGGATGGTGATGCCCACTCTGTTTCTGATTGACAGTGGGCTTACATCCCATGGGACAGATGTATGGAACTGTCTTGCTTGCAGTTGTAGATACTCATTGTTTTTGTTTTTTTTGTTTGTTTGCTTTTTTTGTTTTTGGATAGGCATTGCCCACCATCATCTTTTATTAGTTGTACTGAGCAATTCTGATGAATTGGAGGGTATGTGCTGGCTGTAACTCTGCTGAGATTCAGGGCTCAACCAGTGTATGAACAGCTGGAAGATTCAAGTCTCTGGGACACATGTTTAATGGGTATAATGCTAATTATAAGTTCAAATAAAAGAGGCATAAGAACTACGTGTAGGGAAATTATAAATGAGTCCAACTCTGATACATTGTGGGGAAAGGATATCATATATTCGAGTAAAGCCCACTGACAGGGTGCTGAATTCTGGGGTTGTCTGCCCTGCCTATGGTGACCAGAGGTCTCTAGAGTCCTCAGGAGCCCCCTGCTTGAGACACTATTTATTGCATCAGTCAGTGAGATCCTCCTAAGATGTGCGTAAGTGTAACCTCTGGATTGACCTCCCAACACACATTGAAATCTCTTAGCCATAAAAATCTCATTTATATTTAATATTTCCCCCTTTTGGTCAAGGTATTTTTCTGGATGCATTGCTAGTTGGCACTTGGTACTAATCCCTCCTTGCCAGGGAGGCTCATCCCCAGGAGTCATGTCCCATTCTGGGTGGGAAGGTAGTGCATTTAAATGCTGCGTTTGGGTTAGAGGCCACATTTGAGTAACAGAAGTAACTCTTAAGTAATATATAATAGTAAACTAAGTTTCAATTTCACAAGAAAAGGTTCATAAGTACAATCATCAATATCAAGGGTTTGGCATAATGATCTTTCCTCCTTTGCTAGGCCCTGCCCAAGCACTCAGGGGATTCTTGCTGCTCTATTAGAGAATGTAGCAGGACTTCTCAGGATAGGAATTCAATATTTTTTCAGGTATTGTGTAGTTCTCCACCCACTGAGACAATGTTCCATGACTACTTGAACATATTCATATGCCATAGAGGCATGCCCCTATTGCACCCCTCCCTACACATTCCCCCATCACCGACACCCCACAATAGTAATCCTTCCCTGCCACAATTGTGACCCTTCTGTGATCCAAAACCTCCCCCAAAACAAAGTAAAAAAATAAACATATCAAAATAATAATAAAATTAAATAATCATTATCAAATAAAATACAAAAATAAAAATAAAAATAATTTTTTTCATTGTGTCTTTCATCACTATAAAATCTGTGATCTTTTATATACAGTGACAATTTCTTCCATATGTTCCCCCAGTGTCTTATCTTTTTTTTTTGCTTTATCATCAAAGAAACTTTAGGTTACAGAAAAGTCACATGGAAAATATAAGATATTCCCATATGCCCAACTCCCTCTCCCTCTCCCACTGTCCCTTATTAATAAAATATTACATGTGTATTGTGCATTTGATAACACAATTGGTGTAGAAATATTGAAGCATTACTACTAACCATGGTCAATAGTTTACATTATGGTTTACATATTGCACCATACACTTTTATAGGTTTTGACAAAATTTAAAATGGTCTGTATCTGTCATTGCAAGATCATGCAGAGCAATTCCAATGCTCTAAAAATGCCGTATATTCCATTTAATCTATTCTTTCCTCCCTTCCCCTTGGAACCTATGGTAATCACTAAGTTTAAATTTTTGAATAATAAGGCTCTTAGTTACATGCAGTAATATTGAGGGCTTGACATATTGGTCTGTTTTCTTTTATTAGGCACTACCTACATTCTCAAAATATTCTTGCCTCTCTAATTGAGAACATAGCAGGACTGCTCAGGATGGGAGTTTAATATTTTCTTGTTTATTGTGTCGGTCTCCACCCACTGAGATAACACACTATGACAAGATGAACACTTTTACATCCCATAGAAACATGCCTCAGGTGTGCCCTATCCTGCATATCCCCCCACCCCTGACACCCTGCACCAGTAACCCTTCCCTGCCATATTTGCCAAAAGAACATTCCCACCATTGTAGTATTTAAAATATGAGTATATAAAGACTTGAATTTATGTGTTTTTGTCATTTTTTATCTTGTTACCACTTCTGTGAAATTTAATTTTTGATCTTTTTCCTGATGTGAAGGCTTTTAAAATCTTCTAACTTGAGAATTTATATTTTTATTTGAACCATTAGACCATTTTACTAATGGTGATTGATGTTATTCCTACATGTATTCTTTTGAGATATTTTCTATTTTACATATCTATTTCTTTTCCATGTGTCTTTAACTATATAAGCTGGATTTATTTTTCTTTTTTTATACTTCAGGTACTTGGAAAGCTTATATGGAAAGCATAGTTTCTTAAGTTACAAGTATTTCTGAAATTATTTGAATGTATTTTTCTCTGATCATCAATGAAAAGGGTAACTATTTCACTCACATCCCTCACGCTAAAATGGTAAATTTAGCATGTTATTCTTCTTCCTATTTATCCCCCAAATTATGATTTTGTTGACAGAATCTCAGATTTCAGATTTAATATTATTTATTTTATCTTATAAGTTTTATGTTTGAAAATTCATGGCACAACTCTATTTCTTTATATATCTTGAGTTCTTTAAATCTTAGTTTACTTAAGTATGTATTCAATATTTTTACCAAGAATTTTGGGTGACATAACTTTCTGAGACTAGCTTATCTGAAAACAACTTCCTGTTGTTCTAGCACATTAATGTGAACTTAAATGGATATGCAAGTCTTCAATCTCAATCAATCTTTCTCCCACAAAACTCCAGAAACATTATTTCATTTTCCCTTAGGAGTCATATTGCAAAAGAATTCTGAAGTAATTTTGCTTTATTTCTCTTCATGGTTTATAGGAATATTTGATATGGCTGAGAAATGTGTACTTCCTGCAGTATGTATATTAGCAGCTGCGATTTTCATCTTCACACTTTTTTCTTATCTTAGACTTACTACCTTTATGTAGTATTGTGCTCCTCAGCTAATCTTTTTCATGGATATGGTGGAGAAATTCATCACAACAGCTCTTTGCTTATTTATTCACCTGCTTGAGCAGGCAACCCAGTGACCATGCAGAATCTTCAGTTGTCTTGTCCATTTACCTGCCAGATAAATTGTCATCAATTTTATAGTTTAAGGGTTACCTTATCCTCTCCACCTACTTTCCTCAAATGCTGATATTCTAAGTAGGTCAAAAGAGTATTCCTCCTCTAGGCCTCCATTATTCTTTCCTTTGAGTATTCAATTTAGCAGAAATTCTTTTAGTTTTCTACATGTGGATGATGCTCTTCAGAGTTTACATAAACAATGAAAGTTTTTCCTTGTTTTGATATTTGGTTGATCATTTTCAAGGAAAAAATGTGGTAATTGAGGAAGAGCTGTGCTCAGATCTTTATTTCTCAGTTATCTCAGACCCTAAAGTCTCTGATTCTTAAATCTGATATAAAGTTCGAAAAAGGAAAAAAGAAGGATTGAATTTTGTATTTTCTGGGACAGAGAAGCACTCTGGAAATGAATATTCAGGATGTCTAAGAGATCCTGCACCATTAGTATGTAAAGCCTTACTCTAGATGAATGGCTGGCAGTATGATGCCAATGAGAGGGAGACCTCTGTTTGGACCCAGCATCTTTGATGTTCAGGAGAAACCTTTCAACCAGACAGTTTGAATCTGATCATGCTTCATCCTACTCACAAGCTGTACTATGTCTTATACGGTACAGCCTCCCTTTATTCTGTGACTCTTTAACACCCCCACCTTCCTGCCAGCCTGGTGTGGCTGATCAAGCTGTTCAAACAACTGGAAGACATCAGAAGTTAAACACTCATTATTTTAATTTGATGCTAATCATGTGTTAATGAGACTAATCCTTGCAATGATTCAGGTAATTTGCTTAATGGTTGCCCAGAGTACAGATTACAGCAATCAGTCACGTCTGATAAGATGTCTGTTGTGGAGGAGGCTGTCAGGTGACTGAGGTGGGAAAAGACTTAGGAATAAGTGTCTGATGTCAGGCATGTTATGTGATGGGGTGGAGTTTGAGGGGAGGAGATGGCTAAAAAATCTGAAATTTCAACCAGAAAGGAGCCTTTCTGTGCTTCTATTTAGGAAGAAGTTGATGTTGACAGGTTCGCTCATCTTAAAGTGATACACACACATACACACAGAGATAAGCATGGCAGTTTGAGGAGAATTGGATATCCAATTCATTTTGTTTTAGAGAAGCAATTAACTCAGTACAATGCCAGGAGTAGGCACACTCCGCTGTTGAATTAGAATCTCCTTTTCTAACAAAATGTCAAGGAAAAAAATAATAAATAAAACTGCTTAGAGCAAAGAGATGAGTTTTTCTCATCTATTTCATCTGGTTTACAGGAGTGATAAGAGAAAATAAAGGCTAAAAACCAAGCATTAATTGAACTATATCTAAGGCTTATAAGGCCACAACCCATAAAGAAAAGAAACAGTCTTCCTAGTGCTTAGAATTTGGGGTCATTTCATCCTCTACAATATTACTGGGTTGAATCATTATATATCTTCTTTTCCCTTAAAGTACTGTAGAAACATGTAACATAAGAAATCATTTAGAGAGTAGAATGTTCAAAAACAGTGTCCATTATTTCATTTGGCTTAATTTTTCCTTACTGATAGGAAATTTAAAATTTTACAGTTATTTTACTTGTTTACAAGTAACTGAATTGTGTTTCATTTTTTTCTAGATATTTGTGAGGAAGAAGAGGAAAATAAAAGGGAACTAGATTAAGGCATGAGGGAAGAATTTAATTTTTTAATTTTATTTTGAGTTTAATAGTCATTTTGAAATACTCATGATACCATCTTATACCTACTTGGGCGACAACTTAGTTAGATTTAACAGATATTTCTCCAGTGTCTATTATCTTCCTGGAGCTGTTAGTTTACAAGGAACCAGATGATAGTGAGTTTTGTGGGGCTTTTGTTTTGTTTTGTTTTGCCTCATATATCCTTTATTTGGAATTGAAATAGCAATCCAGAAACACAAATGAGAGCAGGTAAAATATACCCACAATGAAACCCTTCTGTGTCTAGTCAAAGGACCAGAAAAAGTTCAGGCTAAGAAGACAGAAATATTTTAGACAACAACACTCTATATAGCCAAGCACCACAGAAAACCTGTGGCCCCGACCCATCCACATGCTCAAAAGTCATGTGGAGAACCTGGACTTCCACCTTTGTCAGGAATTTAATACAATATCCCAACTCCCTCTTGGGATCATGTCTGAGAAGGCTTAATAGGGACCTGGACTTCTACCCCCACTTGAAGGCAATGAGACCCCAATACCCTTCCCCAATGTGATGTTGTTAGAGAGGTATAGATGAGAGTTAGAACTTTCACCACTACCCAGTGATAATGAGCCAACCCTACCTGCAACCCTGTGGTATCATGGAGGCCATCAGGGGAGCAATAATGAGGCACTCCTACCACTCCTAGCCAGGGAGGTATCAGCAAAGGTCTATTATGGAGCTGGAACTTCAATCCCCACTCAACAGTAAAGAGGAGCCCTTTCACTCATTCAGTGTCACTGAAGGCTGAGTGGAGAACCTGGAGTTCTATTTCCACCTGGAGTAATGAGGCATTGCTACACTTCTGCTGGAGCAGTGTCAAAAGAAGCCAGCTAAAATAGGAAGTCTAAGTAAAGTCTAGAGTCTCAATATAATATATAAAATGTCCAGGTTTTAATAGAAAATCACTCATGCTAAGAACCAGGAAAACCCCAACTTGAATGTAAAAAGATAGTCAATATATTCCAACACTGAGGTGACAGAGATCTTAGAATTATCTGATAAAGATTTTAAAGAAGCTATCATCAAAAGGTTTTAACAAGCAATGACATGGGACCGGCTGTACAGCCCAGTGGATAGGGTGCCAGTACACCACATGGGAGGCCCCAGGTTTGGTTCCCAGGGACCTCTCCAAGCAGGCAGACCGCCTGAGAAGGCAAAGCCCACGTGGGAGGGGCAGAGCCGCCATGGGCAGGGCAAAAAGCTGCCACGGGCAGGGCAAAGCTGCCAGATGCACTTGAATAAATAGAAAAAAAGAAAGCATCAGCAAAGAAATAAAAAGTTTCATCAAAGAAATAGAAGGTATAAAGATGAACCATATGGAAATTTTAGGATTGAAAAATACAATAACTGAAATAAAAATCTCAATATCAACACAATAGGATAATGGAGAGGACAGAGGAAAGAATCAATGAAATTGAAGATGGAGCTATAGAAATTACCCAATATGTACAGAGAGAAAATACATTGAAAAATAATTTTCACAAACAGAGGGAAAATCAAAACATGTGCAGATGTAGGAAAACTAAGAAAATTTGTTTCTAAGAGACCTATCCTAAAAGAATGGCTAAAGGAATTTCTCCACATAGAATGGAAATTGTGAAATAAGTAATTTGGAAAATCAGAAAGAAGAAAGAACCAGGCAGAGTGAAAATATGAGTTAATACAATATATTTTCTTTCTTCTAAGTTTTTTAAATTCCATTTTATGATTGAAATAGAATTATAACACTGAATGATGTAGTTTGAAATGTATGTAGAAGAAACATTTTAGACAATTACATTTTAAGTGGGGGAGGACATAAGGATGGAAGACTTATGTTTTCTATTATTCACTGATACTGCTAAAATTATTATAATATGTCATATTTATATGTAATGCTTAGATCAAACAGTAAAAAACCCATGCAAAGAGATACACTCAAAAACTGTATGGATAAAATCAAAATGGAATTCTACAAAGTTTCCAGTTAACCCACAGGAAGACAGAAAAAAAAAACAGAGAAATAAAAATCAGAAAGACAAACATAAAATAACAACTAATGGCAGACTTAAGCCCTAATATATCAATAATTATTTTAAATATACATGGCCTAAATATAATAATTTTAAAAAGAGATTGTGAGTGTGGATTAAAACATGAACTAGCAATATGAGGTCTGCAGGAAACTTGTTTCAAAGGCAACAATATAGGTAGGTTGAAAGCAAAATAATGAAAAAATATATATCATGCAAACATCAAGCAAAAAAAAGCATGATGTATTTATGTCAGGTGAAGTAGACTTCAGACCAAAAAAATTACTAGAGACAGAAAGTAAAAACATCTAATGTTTAAAAGGTCTATTCATCAAGAAGACCTAGCAATCCTAAATGTGTATCATCAAATCATGGAGCTGCAAATGTGTGAAGCAAAAATTGATAGAATTGAAAGGAGGAATAGACAAACCCAAATTTATAGTTGGAGACTTCAACACCTCTCTCTCAGCAATTAATAGATCAACTAGACAGAAAATCATCAAGCATTTGGAGAACTCAACACCATCAAACAACAGAATCAAAATGAAACCAAACAGCAGAACACACATTGTTTTAAAGCACCAATGGAATATATTCCAATTCCTAGACCATAAAACAAACCTCCATAAATTTAGAAGAATTGATATTATATAGAATGTATTTACTGACAACAATGGAATAAAAAATATAAATAAAAAACAGAAAGATAACAGAAAAATCTCCAAGCACCTGAGAACTAAAAACCAAATTTGTTAATAATCTATGTCAAAGAAGAAAGCATAAGGGAAATAAATAATACATTGAATTGTGTTTGTTCATTTTTTAAAATGAAACATATCAAAATTCATGAGAAACAGCATAACCAGTGCTGAGAGGGAAATTTATAGAACTAATGCTTAATTAGGAAAAAGGTTAAGTCTTAAACGAATACTTTAAGCCCCAACCTCAAGAACCTACAAAAGAAAAGCAAAATAATCTTAACGGAAGCAGAAAAAAAGGAAATAATAAAGATAAGAGCAGAAATTAATGAAATTAAAAACAGAAAATGATAGAGAAAATCAACAAACCAAAACTCTGGTTCATGGAAAATGTCAATGAATTGACAAACCTTAAGCAATATTGGCAAAGGAAAAAATACAGAAGGCACAAATTACCAATATGAGGAATAAAAAGCGGAATATCATTACAGACCCTACAGAAAAAAAAAGTTATAAGAGAATACAGGCATACCTTGGAGCTATTGTGGATTTGGTTCACCACACTAAAGCAAAAAACACAATAAAGTGAGTCACACAAATTTTGTGGTTTCCCAGTGTACGTAAAAGTTATGTTTACATGACACTAAGTGTTAAATACCACTATAACTAAAAGCAAAACAAAACAAAACAAAACCAGAAAAAACAATGTGCATACCTTAATCAAAAAAAGCCTTTATTGCTAAAAAATGCTAATGCCAAACACCATCTGAGCCTTAAGAAAGTCATAATCTTTTTGTTGGTGGAAGGTTGTACCTCAATGTTGATGGCTGCTGACTCATCAGGGTGGTGGTTGCTGCAGGTTGGAATGGCTGAGGTTAATTCTTAAAATAAGATAACAATGAAGTTTACCACATTGACTCTTTCTTTCATTAAATCTCTGTAGCATGAAATGCTGTCTGATAGCATTTTATCCACAATAGAAATTCTTTCAAAATTGTAGACAATCCTCTCAAACTCTACCACTGATTTATCAACTAACTTAATGTAATATTCTAAGTCCTTTACTGTTATTACATCACTGTTCACAGCATCTTCACCAGGAGTAGGTTCCATCTCAAGAAGCCACTTTCTTTGATCATTTATAAGAAGTAATTCCTCATCATTGAAGTTTTATCATGAGGTTGCAACAATTCAGTTGAAACTTCAGGCTCCATACCTTAAAAAAAGTTTTTTTTTTTTTTAGTTTCTAGAAGATACTTAGATTACATAAATTTTACACAAAATATATAGGGATTCCCATATGCCCCAGTCCCCACACCTCCCACACCCTCCCACACAAACAACATCCTTCATTAGTGTGGCACATTCATTGCAATTGTTAAACACATACTGGGGCATTGCTGCTGAGCATGGACCATAGTTCACATTGTAGTTTACACTCTCTCCCACACAGTTATGGTTATAGGGAGATATAAGATGGCCTATATCTGTCATTGCAATGTCATTCAGGATGATTCCCAACTCCCAAAAAACCCCCGTATCATGCCTATTTTTCCCTTTCCCTTCCCCCAGAGCCTCCAGTGGCCACTGCCTCCACATCAATGTTGTAATTTCTTCCATTGCTAGAATCACAATACCAGTAAGTCCACAATAGTCCATAGTTCATTCCCCAGTCCTGAGGATTCTGGGATGGTGATGTCCACTCCACCTGTAATTGAGAGGAGGCTTCGATCCCATATACAGGTTCCACTTCTAATTCTAGTTCTCTTGCTATTTCCACTACATCTGCAGTTACTTCCTCCACTGAAATCTTGAACAACTCAAAGTCATCCATGAAGGTAGGAATCAACTTCTTCCAAACTCCTGTTAATGTTAATATTTTGTACTCATCCCGTGAATCATGACTGTTCTTTCATTGCTTGAACTTTGTGTTTAAGAGACCCCCATCTATCACAAGATCTTTTTTTCCATTTTCTTTCTTTTTTTTGGGGGGGGGGGATGTACAGAGGATTGACTCTGGGACCTCATGCATGAAAAGCAGGCACTCAACCACTGAGCTACATTTGTTCTACACACTGTTCTTAAAGGAATCTAGAATGGTGAGTCCTTCTCAGGAGGTTTGCAATTTGCTTTGCCCATTGGATCCATCAGAGGAATCACTTTCTGTGGGCAGGTTTATCCTTACAAAATGCATTTTCTTTTTTAACTTTATTTTTAATGAAATTTTAGATTACAGAAAAGATACCTTGGAAATATAGGGGATTGCCATATACTTCACTCCCTTCTCCTTTCCCATTTTTCCCTATTAATAGTATCTTACATTACTGTGATGCATTTGTTACAATTGATGAACAAATATTGAAGCATTGCTACTAACCATGGTCCATAATTTATATTATGGTTTACACTGTGCACCGTACAATTTTATAGGTTTTGACACAATGTATAAAGGCCTGAATCTGTCATTGCAACATCAAACAGAACAATTCCAATGCCTTAAAAATGTGCTATGTTCCCCCTTTTCATCCTTCTACCTTCCCTCAGAACCTCTGGTAATTACTATCTTACTATCTTTATACAGTGTTACATATTCTTCTGTTAATACAATATAATTTCTACATTAGTCCAAGGTTGCCTTCCCCCCTTATGTTTGCTCATTCCTCAATCTTGAGGATTTTGGGATGGTGATGCTGGCTCTATTTCAGATTGAGGGGAGGCTTAGATTTTATGGGTCAGAAGGAAGGAACTGTTTTGCTTGCCATTGGAGATACTCTTTATTTTTTTGTATGGGTGTTGTCCATTGCCATCGTTTTGTTAGTTTCCCTGGGTGAGTCTGATGAACTGGAGAGGAGGTGTTGACTGCAATTCTGCTGAGATTCAGGGTTCAACTGCCAAATGAACAGCCAGAAGATTTACATCTCTGGGACATATATTTAGTGAATCTAGTGTTAATTATAGGCTCAAATAAAAGGGGTAGAAGAATCATGTGTAGGGAAATTATAAATGAGTCTAACTCTGTTACTTTGAGGAAATAGGTTACCATATATTCCAAGGTAAGGCCCACCAATGGGATGCTGATTTCATAGGGTTGTGTGTCTTGCCTATAGTGTCCACATGTCTCTAGAGCCTTTGTAATCACCCCTGTTTTAAGCATTATTTACTTGGCA
>PVKH010036618.1:0-11568 GCA_004027955.1 Chaetophractus vellerosus | reverse complement strand
CTTCATCAGTCTGTCTGGGCAACTACAGTCTAGGCCTGCATGAGTTGGGTTATTCCACAGAGCTGTGGCTCTGTCCCTACCCCTGGCAAAGGAGAAAGTGGGGAGAAGCTTCACTGGTCCTTGGGGCAATGAGGGTAGCTTGAGTCTCCACAGCTAATAGCACCAACATCATCCTTGGCTCCTACTATACAGCCAGCAAAGGAGAAAGGGCAGGAAGCCCTAAACTAAAGAGAAAAACTGAACCCAGAATAAATACATCTAGTAAGCTAGATGCCAAGACACCAACAAAAAATTACAATCCACACCAAGAAACAGGAAGATATGGCCTACTTAAAGGAACAAGATAAGCCTCCAGATGACATAAAGGAGTTGAGACAACTAATCATAGATGTTCAAACAAATCTCCTTAATAAATTCAATGAGACGGCTGAAGAAATTAAGGATATTAAGAAGACACTGGAAGAATTTGAAAGCATTCATAGAAAAATAGCAGATCTTATGGAAATGAAAGGTCCACTAAATGAAATTAAAAACACACCGGAATCATATAATAGCAGATTTGAGCAGGCAGAAGAAAGGATTGGTGAGCTTGAAGAAATGGCCTCTGAAAATGAACATGCAAAAGAACAGATGAAGAAAAGTTTGGAAAAACTTGAACAAGGTCTCAGGAAACTAAAGGATAGCAAGAGACGTGCAAACATACGTGTCATGGGTGTCCCAGAAGGAGAAGAGAAGGGAAAAGGCACAGAAGGAATATCTGAAGAAATAATGGTAGAAAATTTCCCAACCCTACTGAAGGACATAAATATCCATGTCCAAGAGGCATGACGTACTCCCATCCGAAAAAATATGACTAGACCAATTCTGAGACACATACTAATCAGAATGTCAAATGCCAAAGACAAAGAGAGAATTCTGAGAGCAGCAAGAGAAAAGTAAAAAAATATTTTAAAAACTAAAAAAACATATCAATATAGTGTGTTCACAACTAGAATAGTCCAGCATAGCTTTACCAAAAGGCACAGATAATTATTTCCTGTGTTAATTCTAGATAGAATTTAAACTCAATTGGCAATAATATACAGACATTTTGAAAATAAACTTGCAGAATCAAGCGACATTAGAGACTGGGAGACTGTTTTGTGAATCTCTGTTGTAGTTGCCAATGATAAAAAGTGTCAAGCGAAAATGTGGTAGTTCGTGTTATGACAATTCATTCTGGCGCCATGCCACTCAGAATTTCTTATCCCTTTCTATCTTGTGGGTTATTTGAAAAGCAGACTCATGGGCGCACTGGGAGTAGACAACAGCAGACAAAAGATGTCAACGTGGTCACACATGAAATGAAGTTTCAGAGGTGGCACCAAGCAGAGAAAATGGAAGGTGGAAGGCCTCGGGAACACAATCTGTGTGTTTCTCCTTGAAATGAACTTTTGCTTCCTCTCAAACAAACCAAATTCTACCCTCAGGACTTAGCTCAATATCCATGTGCTTCAAGAAGCTTTCTTCACAATGGGCCACTGGCATTCTAACAATTACATGGAAGTCAAGGTGTCTTATTGTCTTTGTGGTTTCAGAACCACATACATCAGATACCCCAGGGCAATTTTTAAAAGTACCGATTCGATTCCCATGCATCATCCTGGAACTACCAAATCTACCAAATCTTAAACTCGGGGGGAATGGAGCACTGGAACCTGCACTTAAATGCATTCCCAACATGATTCTCCTACATAGTAAATTTTAAGACCCTTACCCCACAGCCTCCAGCCTAGATCTAGTCACGTGTTAGAAGTTCAATAAATAGTGATTTAGTGTTTGGGGCGAAAGATGAGGGGATATACTTAGGAAGGGAAAACAGGAGCACAAAGTACAAATACAGCTTATTAGAAAATGGAAGACAGAGTAGAAACAGAGGCAGTCTAAGGGAACAGAGAAAGTAGACATGTAAAAATGAAAGTGATGACACTACACAGAAAAGTACCATAAATGTAGTCAGGTACTCGGAAGAAATGCTGCCCAAAAAAAAACCCCAAAAAACAAGAAAACAAAACCAACCAACAAAACAAACAAAAACCAAAAGAGAAAAATCATTAAGATAAAAATAAGTGTTTGGTATTACAAAAGGCAAATGGGGAGCGGATGTGGCTCAAGCTGTTGAGCACCTGCTTCCTACATGGGAGGTGCCGGTTCAGTTCCCGATTCCTCCTGAAAAAATGCAGGAACAAAGAACAAGCAAAACAACTGGAAAAACCAACTCAGGGGAGCCAGTGTGGCTCAGTGATTGAGCACCAGCTTCCCACATACAAGGTTCCAGGTTCAATCCCCGGGCCCCAGAACCTCAAAAGAAAAAAAGGCAAATGGGCATTCTTACATTTTTATTTACATGTTCATAAAACTGTGTTACTCAACCTAAAAATGCTGACAAAGATGACTGAAAAAAAATCTCTTCTTACTTTGTATTCAGAAGGAAAAACAAGCAAAATAGTTCTTTCTAGCCACAAATGATCAAATTTTCAAGAAACAAAATATCTATTCTGCAGGTTCCCCCCCCCCACGATTCCCTCTATATAATTTGCAAAGTACATTTAACTTGATATTCCTAAAGAGCTATCACTTTCTTTGCACTTTAAACAATACAAAAGCACATGGAAATCCAGGTTTATATCTACAATAAAAGATAAATTCCTCTAAAAATCATTTTGAAAATATGGGTATTTTATCCCCAAAAAGTAAACTTACAATTTTAATGGAAACAAACAAATAATAATAAGGAATATTATTGTGTTGTAAAATCAACCAGTCATGATAAAACCACTATGTCGTTAAAGCATTCTAATAATTTGTAATAGGGAAAAACAAGGGAACCTAAATATCTAAGCAATAAAAAAACCTGGTTAAGCAAAATTTTAAAAGACCAATCCAACAAAATAATGTTCAATTATGAAAAGTCACTTAGATGAATATTTAAAGTATGGGTAAAAATTCTAATATAAAGCAAAACAGTTTTGTTTTTTCACTTCAATCATGTTGTCATGTTGAAAATATTGCATGTGAAAATATTAAGATGAATTGATATTTTAAATAGCTATCTATTACTATTTTCTTCTGGGTGATCTTTTTAATTTTCAACTTTTCTAAAATGTACATTGAGTTATAGAACAACAAAAACTATGATTTAAAAAGCGAAGTATGATTATATTCTGTTTATATTTTCTAAAATGTTCATTTTCCATTGTGCGATTTATTTTTGGTGATATTTCTATAAAGGTGGCAGGTCTTCTTAAAACTGATTAAAATAAAGGGATTAACTGCAGAAATCTATCATGTTCTAGCTTATTCAATTTAACTTGATTAAATTTGTTTTAATGTTGGTGATTATAGTTAATCCTTATGAATGAATGAGAGCTGAAATTCTGTTTCTTCCTAAAGTAATATATTTCCTATTTACTTTTCATGGAACCAGGTCTAACATTAGCGTTAAATAATGAATGAATAACTATAAGCATCAGGACTCCAACAAGGGCCAGGATCTTTGTTAGCCTTTGAGGAATATAATAATTGGCACCGAATTTTTTTATTGCTGTCAACTTGTAAAGCACATTGGCTAAAGGAACTTTTGGTAATGGGAAATAAGTATTTGTTTAGGTCATAAAATATGTATGTAAAGAAACTGAATTTGCTCTTTTGAACTGTGAATTAACTCACCAGCCTTGTGCTTATCTCCCTTCTACTATTCATAAATGTGCTGTCTGTGCACTCTCAAAAAAAATAATAAATTATGTTTAAATGATGGAGTCACCTATTTTACATCTGATCCACACACAATGTGGAAGTTCTTCCCTCAGTGACACAGGAGATAGTAATCCAGGAATCAAACCTGTGAAAACTGGGCAACGCTAATGTTATCTTTAGATCTCATTTATCCTAAATTTATATAAGAAATCACATGGAATTTCTTCTCTTCTTAAAAAACAGCTTTATTGCAAATTCAAAAAATAGAATTAAACAACAGTAAAATCAGGTCAACAAGTTATACAAGCATTACACCTAAAAATTTCTGTCCAGGCACTTTTATCTCATCTAATCCCAACTACTAACTCGGTTGTTCCTCTAGTGTTCTGAAAGATACACAGATATACAGATTAGCTAAATAACATAGCCAAGGGCTCCTTATTAATGAAAAAAAATGAAAAAGAGGAAAGAAATGCTTAATCATGTTCATATCTCATAAAACCAAACCTTTAGCATTGATACAGTACCAACTTTGCTTTTGTTAAAGAAACATTACATTACTGTTAACTACAGTCTATAAATTACATGAGTTGTATTTTTCCATGTATCACCACATTCTTAACACCTTGTAGTAGAAGAACATTCCTGTATTTATATTATTAACCAGAATCCTCTGCCAAAATCATTGTTATACATTCCCTATAATATCCTCCAACTAACATTAATATCCTTAGACTACATTTCTTCTCTAAATTGCAACAAAATATATTAAGCATTTACTATGTGCCAGGCCCCAAAAGTTCCCAGTTCTCACAGCTTCCCACAATAAACTTATTTTACATGTAAAGTGAGAGAGGCTCAGAAAGTTTAAAATGCTTAAATGGGTAGGGGAGAGGAATCTAATAAGCTGTCCCTGGGCATTTTGAGACTGGACATGCTTAACTTCAATGCTATATGAAATGTTTGGCTAAGGGATTCCCATCTCACAACTGAGAATTTTGATATTTGGATTTTATAAGACAGGAAATACCTGTCAATGTTGTTGTTGTTGTTTTTCTTTCTTTCTTTATTTTTTTGTTACATATCCCCCCCTTTCTGCTTGTTCTTGCTGTGTTCATTTTTGCGCTCTTCTGTGTCTGCTTTGTCTCCCCCAGTTGCGGCAACGCGCCAAGTCAGCTCACCGTGCAGGCGGATTGCCCCGCTCGTGGGCAGCTCTGCTCTGCTCGTGTGCGACTTGTCCTGCCCATGGTGGCTTTGCCCTGCCCATGGTGGCTCTGTCCCACCCACGGTGGCTTGCCCTCTCAAGGCGGTCTGCCCACTTGGAGAGGCCCTGGGAACCGAACCTGGGGCCTTCCATGTGGTAAACCAGCGCCCTATCAACTGGGCTACAGCCGGCCCCCTCTTTATTTTTAAAGGAGCTTTAGATTACATAAATGTTACATCGAAAATATAGGGGGTTCCCATATACCCCACCCTCTCCCCTTCCCACACTTTCCCCCATTAACAACATCTTTTATTACTGTGGTACATTTTGTTACAATTGATGCACACATATTGAAGCATTGCTACTAACCATCGTCTATTATTTACATTATGGTTTACACTTTACACCACACAATTGTATAATTTTACAGTTTTTCACCACACATTGACAAAATGTAGAACAGCTAAAAATATAGAGCATCTACAACTGCAAGCAAGATAGTTCCATCCATGGGATCTGAGCCCCCTCTCAATCGGAAGCAGAGTGCCTCACCATCCCCAAATCCTCAAGATTGAAGAATGAACTAAATAAGGGGGAATGCAAATATGGACTAAAGTAGACTTATTATTTTTTATTCTAGTAATGGAAGAACTTGTAACATTGATATAAAGACAGTGGTCACCGGAGGTTCTGAGGGAAGGTTGAGGGAAGATAGAGGGAAGAATTAATTTACCATGGGGCACTTTTGGGACACTGGAATTGTTCCACATGATATTGTCAATGCTTTTTTATGTTGAGAAATCCAAAATTAACTTTTCTATCCTTGTAAACCTTGTATCTTCTATCATTAAAAAAGTTAAAAATTCCTTCCTATTTTAAAAATATGATTTAATTTTTAATCTTGATTTCCCACCTTCCTCTGTATTTGTCTTCTCTTTTGCTCCATGAAACTATCTATTTCAGAACCTTGGCTAGAGGTTCTTGTCAGCTTTTTAGACCTTTTTCAAGAAAGCCATACATATGGAAAGGAGAAATAGGCTGGGTCCATAGGCAAAGCATTTGGATAAACAATCAGTAACTTGAATATGGGACTAGTAGGAAAGCAGAGAACGATTTCCTGCTCTCATTGATCTGTGCTCTGCTGAGTCGAAGTTACTCAAAATGCTGGCCACAGATGCAGCCTTAGCCCACACAGGAGGATTTCACTCCCTTCTGTTCCCCACTCCTCAGGCTAAGGACATCAGGCGGGATCTCCTGACACAGAAGATCACCATCATCCCAGTCTTTGGTGCGAGCAGTCAACACTGAAGTCTTTGTTTCTTAGACGTGTGAGCAGGGGGAACAGATTCACTTCACATGTCAAGCCTTTTATCTGCTGACATGGCTTTTAAAATGTTGGCCCCAAAGAATGACATGTGAGAAAACTTGTGTATAATCTTGATTTTGAGGGTAGAGAGAGAAACATGAATTACAGGGAAGGCCAGAAATTAAAGTGAGACATCTTGAAATCAAAATGAACCTCCAAAATGCAGGCAAACAGAACATGAGTGAGAGGAAACTAAATACATCCTCTATTGCCAGTAGCATTAACCACAAAAATTCAGCTTCAGTCAACCAAACTAAGAGTATCAAAGCCATGGTTCTGATATACCACTTTTACCACAAAAAAGATATTACTATATTAAAATTTAAGATTATGGAGGACAGAGAAACTGTTAAAAATCCACTAAGGAGTACACTAGTGGAAGAAATAAGGTACTAAATTTGATAAACCACAATTGCTGTAATGGGGCTAAGTTTATTTATTCATTTATTCAGTCTGTTAAAAATAAGACAAACTCAAAAGAGCTTTATTTTTTCTTTCAACGTGTTATTATATTGTGGAAGGTAGCAATGGGTAGAAACTTAAAGCATTTGCCTTTTTTGTTTTGACTACAAAATATTTGCATGATTCTCTTTTACCAACAGTTTTCCTATTATTCTTGTTTCAATAAGTTGACGAATTACTATCCATCTGGTCTCATTGTGCTATGCTTAAAGATAGTCTGTAAAGGGAGCTATGCCCAAAAGAAAATGAATTATTAAATATTTAAAAAGTTATGAATACTTCCAACTGCAATCAAGATATGTTCATAGATCTCAAAGTCTTATTTGCAAGATCTGCTGGTCATAGCTCCACATGTCCACTGGTGTGTTTGAACTGCCAGATGGGAGAAGCATAGAAAGGACTGCAAACAGCTACATCCCTATACCCCTATCTGTATAGATTATGCAATTATCTAATCCTATACCTTACAATACTGTCCATTTAGAAATCCAAATCAGCACAGCAAGCCATGATACAAAGCTGTACATATTATACTCCAAAAAAAGAGTTCATAATCTATAGCTAGTGGCTACATCTATATTCTCAAACAACAGGCAATTTTTCATCTTATTTTTCCAATGTCAAAAGCTTTTATTTAAGAGAAGATGAAATCATGGGAAGGGTATTATAAATAGTGGCTCTCTAGTGTCCCAAAGGCACATGTCCTTCATAAAAAAGGAAGTGGATACTATCTTGAGAAAAGAAAGGAATTTTCAAGGAGCTGTTTCTTATTCCCTAGGACCTGGATTCAAAGCCATGCTGAATGTTAAGGAGAATCTTGATGCTATTAGTCACTGATGTAGACACATAAATGGAAAAGGTAAACGTAGGGAAGCATTTAAAAAACCAACAGAGTTTTAAAACATCTGAGGGAAAGGAACTAACTAATGCACTTAGCCCAAATGTCCTAAATCACTAAACTATTAAAAGAATATCTGATTAGAAACTAAGGAGGGAAAGAAATTCTGTGAGTTTCCAAAATGACAGAAAAGAGAAAAATGTTCAAGTTTTTAATATTATGGATTTTAGTTGGTATAGAACTTCCAAATAATGTATGGTTAATTAAAATACTACAAATTGTGCATTAAAGTTTAATCACCCTTTTCTATAGCTTTCGGAGATGTGTTTAATTTGCTGTGCAAACCTGAATATATTAATATATGTCTTCTGGAAATAACTCAATATCTAGTAACCACTCAGTATGCTAAGATTGATTATGCCTCTACATGAATAGCTAGTAATAAAAGAACTTGCTATTAGCATATAAGGGTGCAATTCATTTTCAAGTTATAGAATAACATGATGTAAATGGTGAAATGTAATTCCATTTTCAGAATTTACCCTTTGTATACCTTCTCATTATAAATATATATGGGGGGGGGAGGGAGAGAAAGAGAGAAATTAACCCTTTCCTACCTGGTTGCATTAGATATACAGATTCTCATTTAAAAAAAAAAAAACAACACACATTTCAACAGGCTCAGAATGAGTTTAAATTGGAATAGTGCTTTGTAAAAGGAACTTCAAATAAATGCTAGATGGCCAAAAAAAGCTCTCTAGGAAATAGTAAACTATTGGAAATTCATTTGAAATATAAATTGCATCTAGTCTCTAATCATGAATAAGACACTCCAGAAAAAAAAAAAAAACTTGAAACTAAACCTCAAAGTTTCTTGCCTTCGTGATTTTCTCCAAGCACACAGAGGCCAAAACATTTTTATTATGGTCCAAGAGGGACTACTCTAAAACATGAAGCCTGTCACCATGCCATGGGTAGGACATTTTGAGATACTCTATTGCGCAAACCGCTGAATGACAAAAGATGGTTAGTTTACCTTCAAGAGAAATCCTTACATTAAATCTAGCCAACATTGTTTTTAGGGATTGCCTAAGTTATTGAATTTACATTGCAAGAACCCTGCTTTAAGGTTTCCATGGCAAAAGCATAAAGGAATGTCCTTGCTAATCACAAGTGTCTGCTTCTCCGGGACTTCTTGATGTTCTTCTCTGATTTAAAGTTTTGGTAATGGATGGTGCTGATCTGAACACAACATTGAGAATGTAATTAATACCATCAAATTATACACTCAAGAATGGTTAAAATGGGAAATTTTTATAAATATTTACCCCAATAAAATTTGTTAAAGCAGAGAAAGAGAGGAAGAAAGAGACTTGCAAGCTGAAATCTTGGCCTTTCTTTCCTGCAGAAACCTTGAGTAGCAGCAGAAACCTTGAGTAGCAGCCTTTCTGTAACCATGAGGATTAGGCAAAGAAAACTATGGAAAATATGAAATCTGAGCCCTGACCATGCTCGGATGCTGAATCAACTCTGGTTTCCGTGGGCAAAAGAAATCCCTATTGTGTAAGCCACCTCCATTTGGGTATCCAGACGAAAGAACTTCACTAAAATTGGAATAAAAACTGCTTTGCGCTCTTTAACCAGGCTTATTTATTATAGTGAAAGAACTACACAAATAGGACTGTGTGTGTAGAGTTTAAAGAAGCAAACTCCATGGATAAGCATTTTTGGAGATGACTCAAAGTTAGAACCAAAAAAAAAAAGTATAGTTCCTTTGGCAATTTGACTTTACTGTAAAGCCTTCTCAGTACAAGTTTTCTAATATTGAAAACGTGTTCTCATTCCACAACCCTCTCTCCACCTAAAAAAACAATAAATAAAACCAGTATCATCATAAAAAGTGCCTCTTGGTAAGAAACTCATCAATCAACTGCATACTTCATAGAATTAATTCCCAGTTTCCATGCTCCACATAACACGGGCAGATAAAATATGTGTTTTTCTTTCTAGCTAAGACTTTAGTTGGCTTTTACGTTTCCATTTTTCAATGTCTGGTTTTAAATTTGGGGCATCATCTTCCAAGTTTCCACAAACTACTGTCATTTACAAATTTACCTCCTAAGGCATGTTTCTTTCCCATACATAACAATTATTCACAAATTTTCCAAATTTTTTCTTTACTTCTTTTACTTATTCTTTATTAACAAACTAATTTTTCTCTGTTTCTTTCATATGCTGTAATGTCCCCTAACAAGGTTTAAACCCCAACCACTCCACTTTTTTCTCACTTCAATCTTTACTTCTCAAAGGCCTATCTGAAATTTCATCAACAAAATGAAGGTCTTGAGGATCGATTTCCACAAGTCTGAGGTAAACTGCAAATACAGAACCGTGTGGTATACTTTTTGCTCTGTGCAATGCTAAACCTGCAATTCTAGGGGAAGCTTGGTACAAGTGGTCGTGTTAGGGACGCCTATTGTTGACCATGTGATATCATGGTGCAAAATGAAGATTCCTGTTTCTGATTATTGCCTGGAAGGTTGTTCTTTGCCCTTCAGTAATCCATGGACTTACTGCATTGCTTGGAGTTCTAATTATGTGCCAGAATCACGAACTGAAGATCTGGAAGTCTCCAGTGCAGCCCAGGCTGGACAAAGACCTGGCTACCTCAGGAGAATATAAGTTGCACCCAGGAAAGCGTGACAGGTATTTTTTAACCAGTATTGGCTATGAGAGACAATGAGAGACTTCATAACTGGATTTCTCAACTGGAATCCAGAGACAGAGGAGACTTCTCTAAGTGGGAAATGTAAGTAACAGAATTGAGGTATATGCGGTTAATTATGGGACTGGCCACTCCAACCCATTCTAGAAAATTCCTACTAAAGAGTTGACTGGGTTTCTTGAGCCACCCACATTTGAGATAGCTTAGATCTAGGGCATTTTAAGAGAATCAATTTGTCTAATAAAGGAAGGAATTAGAAGGAAAATAGATTCTAAGAGCTTAATTTTATACAAAGAATGTAAGTAATTTCCCAACGGTCACACATCAGTTAGCAGAGTTAAAAATCAGGCCCCAATGTTCTGATATACAGACCTTCTATAAAGCACATCCTTGGAACTTCCTGTGCTTGTGATACCTTCAATTCATAAGCCATTCCATGTACCCAGTCAATCGTCTTATCTATGCAACTATATTTCATAAATTATGACCATCAGCTGTCTCACTGGTCATTTACTGACTACTTGTAACAGGAAGGGAGCTTTGTGTTTTAGAAAAGTTGGGGCAGTATTGGTCACCAGGAGCTGGGTTGCAGTTAAGAATCTATTCATACAGAATGGGGTGTAAAATACACTGAGTTATAAGACATGCTGTGAAGAGGAACAGCAGATAAAATGGAGAGAAGCAATCCTGTCCAGGCCTGAACAAAGCATAAGAATCGAGTAATCACCCAGACTTAATGCAGGTGTTTTATTAAAACAGTAGAGTTATAATTCCAGTTCATGAGTATTTAATTCAAGAATAAAATATCTAAAATATCAGTCTAAATTGTAATAAAAGAAAATAAGTTCTGCTCAAAAAAGATGAGGCCCACAGAACTATCAGAGAACACAGAGAAAAGAGATCACTATCAGAGAACACACACAAAAAAGAGATCAAATCCAGGCCCAGAACAAACGTGCACTTCCCTCCTCCTTGTTCCCATGGGATTTCCTTTCTACCAGCCTTAAACTACTGATGACTTTATCATCCTTGTATCCTTTGAAATATCTGTAGAATGAAAGAATTAAGTGAAAAATCCATTTTTCACTCAAACTCAGGAAGCCTGAACCTAAGCAAGTCAAAGTATAAAAAGAGCTTTCATTCTGAGAAATTTCAATTTTGCATACCCCTGGACTTTTGAGATTATAAAGTATATTAAAATTAATAAACATCCTCAACAGAAAAAGTCACACCTGTCC
>PVKH010036617.1:0-11567 GCA_004027955.1 Chaetophractus vellerosus | reverse complement strand
GGGGCGCGGCACGGCTGC
This sequence comes from Chaetophractus vellerosus, assembly GCA_004027955.1. NCBI lineage: Eukaryota > Metazoa > Chordata > Mammalia > Cingulata > Chlamyphoridae > Chaetophractus > Chaetophractus vellerosus. The sequence continues at coordinate 11,549 of PVKH010036617.1, read as the reverse complement.
TCTGCTGGGGTGACTGCGCGTGTGCCCCGTTGTCTGTCCCGATGTCAGCCTGGGCTGCGAGCCCCCCAGAGAGCGGGTCAGGGTACCCGCCCTGGCAAGGACGTCAGGCACATCTGTGTCCCACGGTGTAAGAGGGCACCGCAGTGCTTGCGGCCTCTCGGCCCCTTGGCAGTTTAGGAGAAGGGGGCTCTAACCTGGGATTTCTGTGACAGCCCTCAGTGCTGTCTTGGACCCTGCATCCTCATGTACCAGCCCTGGTCAGCCTCCTGCCTGCCCCCACACCAGCTCTGGTCCTTTCACACACTTGTAATTTCACCAGGTTGGTAAATACCCAGAAGCTTTGGATTTTATGGGCTGCAGTCACTCCTGCCACCTTGCTCTCCCCCACCCCGTGTCCTCTCACCTGTGTTCTTCCACCTGTGTGCTCTGGCGTACTGCCCACCCCCGGCGCTCGCTCTGGGCTCTCTGCAGAGTACAGCTCTCCTCTGCTGGAAGTGCTTCTCCCCCGATGCCACCCCACCCAACAGCTGCCTTCCCTAGGCCCCTCTCCATCGCCTTATGCATTTTTTCCCCTGACATCTTATTTCAAAATAATTTCAAACTCACAAAAGAGTGGCAAAAATAGTACAAAGAATTCCCATGTACCTTCACCCAGAGCCCCCAAATGTTAACATCTTACAGAAATAGTACAATGATCAAAATCAGGAAATTAACACTGATACACTTTATTATCTAATCTATGAGCCTTATTCAAATTTTGTCCATTGTTCCACCGATGTCCTTTTTCTGGCCCAGGATCCAATTCAGGACAGGCTCCCACATGGTCTTTAGTTGTCCTGTGGCCTTAGTCTCCTTTAATCAATGTCAGGGGTCAGCCAGCCATTTCTGTAAAGGACCAGGGAGTATTTTAGGCTTTGAGGGTCCTATGGGCTCTTTTACAATTATTTTCATTTCTTCCAAGTGAACATCTGGCCAACAGATCCTCTGGAAGAAATAATATTTCCTCCTAAAAAGTGCCAGACAGCCGTTGGCATCTATTGGGCTCTGAGCAAGCTGCTCCCGTGGGATTAAGGGGCACTGTGGCCTGGGGCAACGCCCGGGGGCCCTGGAGGCTGGTGTGGAGCCAGGAGGAGTGTCGGGAGCTGGGCTGCCCGCTCTCCAGGGTCATTCAGAGCTGAGCCCTCTTGGGACCCCCTGTCCCAGCCCTTTCTCCTGCCCCACTCTCCTCCACCACAGATTTCCTCCACACCAGGGCTTATCTTCCCCCAAGTGAGACCCACTGGAACCCCAGACAGGCGGGGCCAGCCGAGGACGGTGGGAGACGTCCTCCGACTTGAATGGGGGGTGCTGGGAAGCCCGGTGCTCCTTAGCCATCAAAGCCACATTGTTCCCAAAGAGTTAACCCGCATACCAGGCTTGCAATTAGCAGGGAATAATGGGGTGTGACTGGTGTAGAGGAGGGCTGGAACTGATTTTCAGCCTTCCTTGGAGAACTGCCCTGCTGGTTCTCCTTCCTTCCTTCCTGGTACCCTCAGCAGGCTCAGCGGAGCAGAAAGCCTTGGAGTGGGTGGGGGGGAGGTGGCGGGGCTGGGGAGCAATCTGTCTTTGAGTAATTTAAACAATGCAGCGGGGCCAGGCTAAATGGAGCCTATCACTTGTTACACCTCTTAGAGCTGCAGCCCGGGGGCAGGATATTAACTGTGAAGCACTCACTCCGCTGGAGAGAAAACAACAGCACAGACCTGCTGCTTACGGGAGGGAAAGGGGAATTTGAGAGGGGGCAGCAAAGAGAAGTGGATCCCCTTGGAAGGCCAGATCGGCAGGCTTGAAAGAAGCTGATACCTGAGGACAGGGCAGAGTAAAAACATTTGGTGAGCACCTACTGCATACAGGACTGCTGGACCTTTTACACAGCTTGCTTTAAGTTTTGCCACAGCTCTGTAAGGCATGCTCCTGTGTGCATTTAAATGGGGAAGGAGGGCCTCTTGCAAATGTGAGAAAACCCTAATCCCATCTGGCCTGAGCAAAAGGGATTTTTTTTTTCCTCATACAGCTAAGAAGTCTAGTGGTTTTGCTTGATTCAGGGCTCAAAGGATGTCAATTTGCCTTCTGACAGACTTCGTGGTTTGGCCTTCTGCTGTTGGCGTCGACCTCAGCCTCCTTGTAGAGGTAAAATGGCGGCAGCAGCTCCAGTTCTTGAATCCTCTGAGGTTCAAGCCCAGAGAGAAAGAAAAACTCTCTTCTCTAAATGTCTAAGCTAGACGCCGCCAGAGGGATTCAATTTAACTTCCACTTAAGCAATTAGAAAGCAAGACAAAATATATGAAACAACGGGTTTTAGACAACGGGCAGTGGGCAGCACAGGGCAGCCATCCCTAAGGGAAGGGATGTAGGTGGAGACGTCCTTGCCCTACTTACCACCTGAAGACAGTTTCTAGGCCCCAGCTCAGGGAGGGGAAATCTGGGTGGAGCCTGGTGGTCGCCATGAGTTAAGGTGATGGAGTTGGGAATCGGAGGGGTGGGAGGTCAAAGCAACAGGGTGGAGAACTGCAGAGGAGAGACTTGCCCACAGAGACAAGGAAAACAACTCTGGAGACCTAGAGGGTCCCCCCTCGAGTATCCAGCTGCGTACTGATGTTGCCGGATTTTCTCTAGGTTCTTGGCTAAGTTACAAAACATGAATTTTAAGTGCAAGCCAGTTTAGTTAGGCCAGTAATTTATTAAGGCCCAGGCAGAGAGGAAAGGGGCTGAAAAGAGATAATGAAGGCTGATTTACGGACTACAAGTCCCCACTACAGGTTACAAATCCCCAGGTTTACTTGCCTGCTGATCCAGGCAGGGGGAGAGGGCAAGAACAGGGGCCATCTGGGTTTCCCCGCTTGCTTTTCAAACCATTAATTATTCCACCCCTTTGCTAATGTCAGGGGAGGAGTCCCAGCTGTTTGCTGTTTTGACTGATTGCCCCACCCCTCAATCCCTCAGGAGGGCCCAATGATAAGGCCCCTGGAGACTATCTGGGGCCTCTCCTTGATTCTGGAGGAAATCCTATAGCTAAGGGGGGCTCTCGCAAGGGTGTCCCAGCAGCCATCTTGTGGGGTGCCCTGGCTTTTTGCCAGGTTCCAGATCCATCTATTGCTTCCTACTCTAGCCTGCCTCACTGATGGATGCGTTCACGTGAGGAGAGCTCTGGAGGTCAGGGAAAGAGCCCGTGAAGGAATAGGCATAACGACGCCCAGAGCTCACACAGGTCAGGAATAGTTTGTGCTCCCACCAGCTAAGGCATGGGGCATTGGCTAGAATACTCAGAGGTTTTTTCCTCAGTAGAGGGGCCTAATTAGCCCTAAAGGCTGCTCTGGTCCTGAAAGGAACAAACTGCTTCCAAGTCATTTAGCTGCACCCCAGAACAAAACTCAAGAATATCTAAAGGAATAAGAAAATAGCTAGCATCTAAGAAGGTAAAATTAACAATGTCTGTCATCCAAATTAAAGTTTGCCAAGCATTCAAGGAAGCAGGAAAATAGGACCCAAAACAAAGAGAAAAATCAATCAACAGAACCAGACCCAGAAATGACATAGTTGGAATTTGAACCCAGTGCTGTTTAACTATAAAATGTAAGGCCTTACCATTTTAACACAGAAAAAGGCAGAAGAGAAGATTTTAGTAAGAAACTGTTGCCTGCTAGAACACATCTGGCAAAAAGAAGAAAGACCCAAATTTTGTTCTGAATCTGTAATAAGCCCTAAGTGGTCTCCTCTTTTAAGAGATGTAAATGAGATCAGATCATTCCTTAGTTTAATTCCTATAATGGGTTTCTATCCTACATAGAACAACACAGAACTCCTTTTCAAGACCCCACATCATCTTCATTTTCTACCATTCTCTACTTTGCTCATTCCATTCAAGCCTCACTGGCTTTCATGCATTCCTAGCTGATCTCCACTTCATGGCTGTAGCAGTTGCTGTTTCTCTTTCAGTTCTGGGCTCAAACGTCCCCACCTCAGAGATACCTTCTTTGACCACCTCATCCAAAACAACTTTCCCTACCCTTGCAGTTCACACTCTAACGTCTTATTCTGCTTAATTTTTCTTCTTAGAATGTATTTCAGCCTAAAATATGCTGTATGCTTAACCATTCACTTCTTTATTTATCTCCTCTATTATAATGTAAGCCCAAGTGGGCGGAGTCGGTCTCTGACTGTTCACTGCTCTAGTGGCTTGTGCAAGGAAGGTGCTAGGTTGTTAAACAAATGAATGACCCCATTGTGTTGTGAACTTGAATTTCTCCTACTCTCCAGGTTGGACTAATAATGAGAGAACGATGATGGATGATGGTAATTGATTCATTGATCACAACAATGTGTCTGGCACTGTAGATGGTATTTTATATATAACCCCTCATTTTGCCATTGCAACAACCCTGTGAAATCCATGTCATTAGCCTCACATTACAGGTGAGGAAACAGGAACTGTCCCGCGAAGATGTAGCAGGGACACATATTTTGGGGGTACAATTTGATTGTATGAAATCATGTGGCTTTGTGAAAAGCTTGGACATAATTTGAATTAGAGGAGTGGGAGTCAGGGAACAGGCCTGTTTCACCTCTCAATTAACTTGTAAACGCCGGCAAATCTTTCCCCACGTATGGGCATCATCTTTCTTTCCTATAATATCAGAGTATTCGACCAAATTGGTCTCCAGGAGCCCTTCCAGTGGGAATATTGGAGAACCATTTATATTGGTCCTTATCCCTTGTGTGCCCCACCTCCCAGGGCTCACAGCACTTGGGTGAAGAGGAGTCTCCTGTGCTGTGGAAATCTATAGACCAGCTCCTGGTCCCCAAGTGGGGTCACATGAGATTAGTCATTATGTTGGAGAAATCAAATTTTGTCAAGTATCTACAAATACCTGCATTGCCAACCACTGAGGCGCTGGGGAGTGTTTCTGCTGGTTAACTGTCAAGCTAGGGCAGGTGACGAAGGACTGAAGAATCGTCGGCAGGAGATTCAAAGGAGACATGATTCTGGATTTGGGATATTTGAAGGGCTGTCATGAATAAGAAGGATTAGACTTTGTAGGGACACCTTTAAGTTCTGCCTAGCTCACAATGACTTTTTGAAAACTAAAATTTTATTGAAGTATATTATTCATACATGAACATACAAAAATAAGTGTATAGTAAAAATTGTGAACTTACAAAACACACATATTATCATACAGGGCTCCCATACATCACCCCACCACCAACACCTTGTATTGTGAAATTTTTGTTACAAACTATGAAATAGCTTCAAAATGTTACTGCCAGCTATAACCCATGTCTTACATTTGGTGTGTTTTTCCCCCAACGCATCTGATTATTAACACTGTGTATTAGTATTATTCATTGGTTTTGGTTCATGAGAGAACATTCTCATATTTGTCTTGTTAACCACAGTCCATCTTCCACCTCTGGGTTCCCCCTGTCATACATCCCCATGTTTCGTGCAGTCCATTCGAAGTGTACAGTCAGTGGCTCTCATTTTCATCACAGAATTGTGCTGTCATCATCTCAGTGAATTTTAGAATGTTTTCATTACTCCAAAAGGAAAAATCCCATATCCCCTTATACCCTATGGTTGTCTCTTAGAAGTAATATAATATCTACTTTGCCATTGCTGCAAAACTATTACAATTTTATTGTTATCTATCATCTGTAAGTTATATTAGTTATGGTTTTCCCAGGGCTATTTTAACTGTCCCCTCCCTCCCATAGCGTGAGCCTGACAGCCACTTTATGCTACACGATCCGGTGCCTCTAACAGTGGGCATTTGACCCAAACATCTCCAGGAACTGGCCACTGTGAGAGAGAGAGAGAATGCTTGTGAGCCAGTTTTTCGTATACTCAGAAACTGTGAACTTGCAAACGGTCTTAGTTTGCCTGGTCTGCTATGACAAATACCGCAGACGGGTTGACTTACACAGCAGGCGTGTCCTGGCTCACAGTGTGGAGGCTGAAGTCCGGGCGTCAGCAGGCTCAGGCTTTCTCTGGAGTCTGAGTGTTCTGGTGTTTCCCTGGCTCTCCTTGGCGCTCCCGGCCTGCAGCTGTGACCCTGCTGCGTTGCGTGGCGGGGGCCGTCTATTTCCTCTGGCTTCTACTGGCCGCGGCTTAGTCCTACCAGATTAAGGCCCAGTTTACAAATGAGCTCACTTCCATAGGGCTGTGGGTTAGGACTTGAACATGTCTTTGTGGGGGCCACGGAGGCTAGGGACAGATACCTCCCCCAGCCCCAGCCCTCTTTTGGACACCTTGGCTCTGAAACCTGTTTTTCTGAGGAAGAGGAGTGAACTGAACTCACCTGGAAAAGCAGGGCAGAGAGGTGGAGAGAGTCCCAGGGCCCTTTGCTGGGCCTGGCTTCCTTCCTTCCCAAGCCTGGCTGCCTTCCTGCCCCAGACGCTGCACCGTTATCAATTCTCGTGGTGTGAGCTAGCTTCAGCTGGTTTCTGTAACGCACGAGAGCCCTTGCATTCTCAGGAGTGGAGCTAGGAGTACAGGTGGAGGTTTGGGAAATGTGTTGCACTCTAATCCAGAGGGAGCCTTCTAAAGAGAGCCGTGCAAATCTGGAAAGGGCTGCCTCTGGAGAGGGTGAGCCCTCCCCGCTCCTCGCCCCGGGACGCGCCAGGCCCTGGCGTGGCCACAATTCATTCAGTGAGATGGGGTGACTGGTATCCTGTCTCCCCCCACTCCTTGTTCTAAGAAAAATTGAGAAAATGCATGCTAATGTTCTTTGAAAGAAAACTGTACTCCAGTCCACACACCTGTCTTTTAGTGGTTTCTTAAGCGTGCCAACTAAACACACCTCTAACGTTATTCAGATGTTTTGATAACAAAGGGGAGCAGTGCTTCACGGACTCCCCGGTTCTCCAGGGAACCAAGAATTGGTGACTTTTTAAAAAAATTCATTTATTATATATCCCCCCCTTTCTGCTTGTTCTTGCTGTGTTCATTTTTTTTTTTTTTTGCGTTCTTCTGTGTCTGTTTGTCTCCCCCCCGTTGCGGTGACCCACCGAGTCAGCTCACCGCGTGGCGGCCTTGCCTGCTTGCGAAGGCTTGCCCTGCCCATGGGGGTTTGCCCTGCCCGTGGCGGCTCTGCCCCGCCCGCGGTGGCTTGCCTTCTCAAGGCGGTCTGCCCGCTCGAAGAGGCCCCGGGAACCGAACCCGGTGCCTCCCACGTGGTAAACTGGCGCCCTACCAATTGAGCTACAGCCTGCCCCTGGTGACTTTTTAAAAATGCAGAAAAATAAAGGAAATATATGTCTAGAAAAAGAAAGAAGGCGAATGATTTATTTACCCCGGAATAAACGCCTTCAGGCTGCTCTCTTGCAGTGGCAGTCAGTTATGTGGCATTTGCCTGAACATGAAGGGTTTGCGGCATTAAAAGTCTAGTAAATGACGTCCTTAGAAAACATGACTTTAAAAGGTGTGAACTTTGGATTCTAAACCTGGTGCCTCAGCCCCTGGCTCACGAAGTCGGCTGTGCTGTGTAACCTTGTGTTTCTGATGCTGAAGGCGGCCTCGGTTCTTGTACTCTTCGCGGATGCACTGAGCTGTGTGAAGCTGTGCCCGGAGGCCGGGCTACCACCCGGGCTGTTTCCCTCAGGTTAGGACCAGTGCCGCGTCCTGGGCTGCTGCGCTCGGTTTCCATCGGCACTGGCCTGCCTGCCTCTGCGAGGTCCCGCGGCGGTGTGCAGGGGGCCGGGCACCACCACGCACGCACGCGTGCACACGCACGCTCGCTTCCCCCAGCAGAGGCGCCCCTGGCGTGCAGAGTTACTTTTCATGCCTGTGGCTACAGCTGCTCGGAGGCTCGGGGGCCCCGCGGCCCGCGGACGTCGCCCCTGGGTGGCTCTGTCCCAGAGCCCGCACTCTGCGCTCTCATCTTCATTGTCGTTTCTGAGCCAGGTTCCCACCAGCTGCTCGAGTCTTCCCGGGGTTCTGGCTCCTGGATTTCCCCCACAGCCCAGGCTCTGGTTCTGATTCTCGAGTTCTCTTTATCGAATGTACGTGGTCCTGGCCAGGGCCAGGTTCGGTTTCCACTCGTGCTCACAGTCGCTGCTCGGGTGTTTGATCTTTCCCGATTCCCCGTCACTGCACAGTGCCAAGTCCCGGCACCCAAGGTGTCCTTCTGTAACTCTGACCGTTTAACCGGACACTGCCTCCACGTGGGCCTGTACAGCTCTTTACATGCCACACCCATGAACTAATTGATCTGGGTTGTTCATAACATACACATCATGATTTGGATTCTGTTGTCGGCATAAACGCAACAGCTGTAATTGCTTTCGTAAGATAATTGCAATTGGTGAAGAGAGACTCTCATCTGTAATTTCTCACAATAGCATTTCCCTCTGAACTCACTACACGTTGTATGCCGAAGTATTTTAAAGCAAATTACAGGATATGACATCATCTACAAAAATATAGTGAAAAAATAACATAATAGCAACAATAAGTAACATTTTATTGTATCCTCTAATACCCACTTCAGGTTCAAATTACCCCAGATGTCCTAACGGTGACCACACATTGTTGCTGGCTGCTAAATCTCTTTTAATCCAGTGTACAATGCCCCGCCTCTGGGCTTGTCGGATTGCTTCCCCCTGGTGTCTTTCAGCTGGTTGCTCTACCCCCATTTTCCCTCTTTGTGAGAAATCCTGCAGCCCAAGAGGGGGTCTTCCCCCCCGTGTTTTTTCTGGACTGAAAACCAGGCTTCTTAGCCAGCTTTTGATGGTTACAAGAACTGTTCTAAACTAATAATTCCTGATGGATTTCTCTCCATTTCCCCACAAGCCTCCATTGCAGCACATTAACTCCTGAACATGGACAGGCTCTCTCTCCTCTGCATTTTGCTTGTACTATCTTTCAGCCCGGGACTCCCTACCCACTCTGCCCCCTACGTCCTACTACTCTTCAAGGCTGAGGTCCTGCCCTTTGGAAAGGCCTCCTTGTCCACTCCAGCAAAACCCTCTCATTCCCTCTGAACTTATGTAGCCATAGTCTGTGCCCTCCAATAATAGTGGGTCAAGCTATTTTTTGCCGGTGTCTTTTCTCCCACACTTTTGAGATGTCTCTGCAATCAGACTAACCCCTTAAGAAATGCATATATTGCACTTTGCAGATACTGTGGTTTTTACAATTTGAAGGTTTGTGGCAACCTTGTGTCAAGAAGTCCATCGGCACCATTTTTCCGACGGCACGTGCTCACTGTGTGTCTCTGTGTCACACTTTTCATCATTGTTCTCTGTCACGATGGTCTGTGATGAGTGGATCTTCGATGCTCCTATTGAAATTGTTTTGGCGCTCCACGAACCGCACTCACGTAAGACGGTGAACTTAGTCGATAAACGCTGTGTGCATTCTGACTGCTCCACTGATCAGCCCTTCCCCCGGCTCGTCCCCTCTCCTCGGGCCTCCCTCTTCCCTGAGACACAACAATATTGAAATTCGGCCAGTTAACAACCCACAATGGCCTCTGAGTGTCCAAGTGAAAGGGAGAGTCACGCATCTCTCACTTGAAATCAAAAGCTAGAAATGGTTAAGCCTCGTGAGGAAGATACGTGGGAAGCTGAGATAGGCCAAAAGCTAGGCCTCTTGTGCTAAGCAGTTAGCCAAATTGTGAATGCAAAGGGAAAGCTCTTAAAGGAAATAAAAAGCGCAACTCCAGTGAACAAATGAATGACAAAAAAAGCAAAACAGCCTCATTGCTGATATGGAGAAAGTTTTTGTCTGGGTAGAAGAAAAACCAGCCATGACATTCCCTAAGCCAAAGCCTAATCCAGAGCTAGGCCCTAACTCTCTTCATTCTATGCAGGCAGAGCGAGGCGAGGAAGGTACAGAAGGAAAGTTTGAAACTAGCAGAGGTTGGTTCATGAGGTTTAAGGAAAGAAGCCATCTCCATAACATCAAAGTGCAAGGTGAAGCAGCAAACGCTGATGGAGAAGCTGCAGCAAGCTATCCAGAAGATCTAGCCAAGGTCATTGATGAAGGTGGTGACACCAAACAGATTTGCAATGTAGCTGAGACAGCCTTCTGTTGGAAGAAGATGTCACCAGAGACTTTCCTAGCTAGAGAGGAGAAGTCAACGGTCTGTCTTCAAATCTTCAAAAGACAGGCTGACTCTCTGTTAGGGGTTAATGGTGGCTTTAAGTTGGAGCCAATGCTCATTTACCATTGCGGAAATCCTAGGGCCCCTAAGAATGATGCTAAATCTACTCTGCCTGTGTTTTATAAATGGAAGAACAAAGCCTGGCTGAAAGCACATCTGTTTACAACATGGTTGATTGAATATGTTAAGCTCAAACTTGAGACCTACTGCTCAGAAGAAAAGATTCCTTTCAAAAGTGCTCACTGATAATGCACTTGGCCACTCAAGAGCTCTGACGGAGATGTTCAAAGAGATGAATAGTGTTTTCATGCCTGCTAACACAACATCCACTCTGCAGCCCATGGATCAAGGAGTCATTCCAACTTTCAAGTCTTATTAGTGAAGAAGTACATTTCATAAGGCTATAGCTGCTAGAGACAGTAATTCCTCTGATGGATTTGGGCAAAGTAAATCGAAAACCTTCTGGAAATGGTTCACCATTCTAGATGCCTTGAAAACATTTGTGACTTGTGGGAAGAGGCTAAAGTATCTACATTAGCAGGAGTTTGGAAGAGGTTTATTCCAATGCTTATGGATGGCTTTGAGGGGTTCAAGACTTCAGTGGAGGAAGTGACTGCAGATGTGGTGGAAATAGCAAGAGAACTAGAACTAGAAGTGGAGCTTGAAGATGTGACTGAATTGCTGCCATCTCATGATCAAATCTGAAGAGATGAGGAGTTGCTTCTTTGGATGAGCAAAGAAAGTGGTTTCTTGATATGGAAACTACTCCTGGTGAAGATGCTGTGAACATTACTGAAGTGACAAGAAAGGATTTAGGATATTACATCAACTTAGTTGATAAAGCAGCAGCAGGGTTTGAGAGGAATGACTCCAATTTTGAAAGAAATTCTACTGTGGGTAAAATGCTATCAAACAGTATAACATGCTATCGAGAAATATTTTGGAAAGGAAAAGTCAATTGCTGTGGCAGACTTCATTATTGTCTTATTTTAAGAAATTGCCACAGCTGCCCCAAACTTCGGCAAGCACCAGCCTGATCAGCCAGCAGCCATCAACATAGAGGCAAGACCTTCCACCAGCAAACCATTCTGACTCCCTGAAGGTTCAGATGGTTAGCATTTTTAAAACGCAATGAAGTTTTCTTTTTTTTTTTTTAGGTACCAGGGCTGGGGATTGAACCCGGAACCTCATATATCACATATGGGAAGCTGGCCCTCAAGCCCTGAGCCACATCGGCTTCCCTGAGTTGGTTGTTTTAGTTTACTTGTTGTCTGTTTTTGTTTTCTTCAGGAGGCACTGGAAACCGAACCCAAGACCTCCCATGTGGGAGGCAGACGCTCAACTGCTCGAGCCACATCTGCTCAAAGTATTTTTTTTTTTTTAAAGATTTATTTATTTTATTAC